>NDGN011304595.1:0-12280 GCA_002564285.1 Tympanoctomys barrerae
GTTTGTTCAGTGAATGATTTCCTGTGTTGAAGGATTGTATTAATAAATATTCTGTCAGCAAGTGGAATTTCAAAAAGGAACCTCTGAAAGTCTGATTTTGCATTGCGTCATGGAACTTGCTGAAATGTGCCTGCCCTTCCTTCTCCTCTGATTGCTTTGCAAAGCCCTTAGAATTCAATATAAGAGGTTTAACTAACTTCAGTAATACTGGGTGCCCAGCCCAAAGTCCTCAGTATTTCAGTAAAATGTGTACTGCTCTTAAGGAGGTATTAATTTTGTGTGTGTGTATGTGTGTTTGTGCGCGCGCACTTGAAAGAGAGAGAGCTACAGAGAGTATATTGCACTGCTGTTGCCAAGTCATACAACATCTGGAAGATTCCATTTGCTTTGAAATTCCTCAGTAGTATCCTTGTGCTGACTTCGGACACTTGTCAAATATAGAGGACTTAGTTGCAATAGAATTGGAGAGTTTTCTCCACCTCTATTTTTCTTTAACATCAGTCTGCAGATTAACACAGTTGACCTTTAGCTCTTTATCTTGAGCCTCAGCCCAATTCAGTTCACAAATGTTCACTGAGACCTTGTCTATGTCAGTTAGCTGCTGGGGTTGGAGGTCATAGCAGGGTTCACAGCTTAAACTGGAATAAGGCAAGTATTAGACTTATTGCTTGTCGAGTTGCCCTCTACAAGCAAATCTGAACCTATAAAACTGGTTCCTCCGTTGAGCTTTTTCTGTAACACTTAATACTATTTGCGGAGTCACTTCTAAGAATGGGATCCCAAAGCAAGGGTGAGTCTGTTTGTGTGTGGTACAAATCTCCCAGTTTTGTGAGATGATACTAAATCATAGACAGTCCTCCAAGACGCCTTGCAGACACGCATCATGGATCAGCCACAGCCCTCTTTCTTATTGGTCCCTGGTGGTGGCGAATCAGGCAGTTATTGCTGTCCCATGAAATTGTGGTCAGTAGGACACCTGTTGACTATTACCAGAGATTCTGTTTCAGGAAACTGAGCAGGAAGTTGGGAACTCGTGGAGTTAGTTGACCCAGCACAGCGGGGCTCCCATTCTTTTCAGTGAGGCCCTGAATGGGTACTGGGAGTGTTGGTCATGCTGTGGGACCATTGAGGGAAACACTTCTGAGAGACTGCCCCAAGAAGACTAAGGCAGAGAGTGAGCAATTAGGCTTTTCTGTGAAGTAATGGAGGTGAGGATGTTGTTGGGATCATTGGAAATGCCCTTCAGATGGAAAGAATTTGTCATTTTTAGTGTCTCTGTGTCCAGTGCT
The DNA here is from genome assembly GCA_002564285.1 of Tympanoctomys barrerae. NCBI lineage: Eukaryota > Metazoa > Chordata > Mammalia > Rodentia > Octodontidae > Tympanoctomys > Tympanoctomys barrerae. Next base: position 1,290 of record NDGN011304595.1, read on the forward strand.
GTGTCCTCATTTCTGTGTTCCTCCTGGGAGCTGTGAAGGGGAAGGCTTTGCTCTAATGGAGCTGTAGCAGCTGCTCCAGGCATCCAGGGAGCCACCTGGCCAGGCGGAGCTTCCTTTCATGTCAAAATCAGAGGAGGGAAAATAACAACAAAGTTCTGGCTTTAGGAGAGAACGGCAGGAAGGGTGCAACAGAGAAAGAGCTTCAAGGGGAATAAACAAATCACAGAAGTCTATTTTAGGAGCTTTTACTTTTGATTAACCTCAGGCATGGAAAGAGAAAAAGGAAAGAGTACTAAACAAGAACAACAGCAATAACAGTAGTTATCCTTTATGTGGGCCAGTTTTCTCCTCTTATTTCTTGTACATAATTTCCCTTCCTCCGCCATATATCTTAGCAAAAAAAAAAATAATAATAACTACAATGATGGGCTTCCCTCCATGGTGTCTGTACCCACCCATTCCACCCATAGGAGAATTTTGCAGAAGGGGTTGATAGAACATAGGTTCTTAGACTTCTTTTTCCTTTGCTGGAGGTTGATCCACGCCAAGGACGAAGGCTGCTGACCGCTCCAGGATTGCTTGTCGAGTAGCCCTCTATAAGCAAACCTAAACCTACAAAACTGGTTCCTCTTTTGAGCTTTTTCTGTAACACTTAAAAATAGTGTTTGCAGAGTCACTTCTAAGAATGGGAGAGAAAGCCAGCTCTCGGTACCACAAAATAAGTGGGAGGAGAGGTTAAGCACAAATACTTCAGGAATTGGAAATGTTTTATATTTTGTTTTTGTCTCATTGTAAAAGAAATGCATGTTCATTGGAAAAAAAACTTATAGATAAAAGGAAAATTTTTAAGTATAAAGAGTAAAACCCAATAATTTTATCACTTAGTCATGCCACAAACATTTGGTATCTTTTTAAACAATTTTCATATTGTTAAAAATTGTTAAGTATAGGGGCCGGGGAGATGGCTTAGTGGAATAAGCGCTTCCCTTGCAAGCGCAAGGGCCTGAGTTCAATCCCTGGTTCCACCAAAAAAAAAAAAAATTGTTAAGTATGTAGATTTTGATACTCAATGTGAGATTAATGTGCAATGATTTATCCCCTTTTTTCCATGTTAGGGTTGCTTTCAGTTTTTGTTATACTGTTCTGATGACTGTCCTTGTGCCAAAAATGGTGTCTTTGCTTTTGCCTTTCTTATTGGGAGAAATTCCCAGAAGGCTGGCCAAAGGGAATTTTTAAATTTCATAATTTAAGAAATCTTCTAGATATGAAGTACCATCTTATAACGTGGCAAGCAAAATATAAAGCACTTGACCAAGGACACAAAATGGGCCTTTGCTATGGTGCAGTTGTGCCCTACCCCCAAGGTACATAGTATTAAAACCTGTCCCGAGGGTGAAAGTTGGAAGGTGCTGTAACATCGTGGAGGGCCCGAAGTCACCAGATGGGTGCTCTTGGCAGCTGTTCTCCCACAATCCTTGAGATATCTCAGGGGCTGCTGGGAAAGAAGCATTGGCTCTCTTGTGTCCCAGCTGTCTTTGGGATCATTTTCCATCCACCTGCAGTCGGGGGACCCTTACTGGGCTATTTGGACCTTGAACCTCCAGAACCAAGGCCTAGGTAAACCTCTTTTTCTCCCCTGGTGGACCATTTCAGGTATTTCCTGATAGTAACAAAGAGCTGACTTGTAGAACCTGTCATGCATTTGTGCTTTCATTCAGGGAAGATTCACTGAGCTCACTGACTGTAGAGACTGACCATGATGAACATGAAAACTGGCTTTGACTAAAGGGAAAAGGCAATCAAGAACCACAGAGATTTTTTACGGTAGGATCTGGTTAGGGGCTCAGCACTCCTAGGTGCTGCTGTTGAGAATGACCGCTGAGAAGAAGGGGGCCTTAACACTGCTTTAGGTTGTAAAACCATAGAGCCTCTCACAGCCAAAACCAAATGGCAAAGGGAGACCTAACTCTAACCCCCTCCACACAGAGGTCCAAAGGTACACAGGCCATCAGGGTCCTCTGTGAGGGGACAGGAGGTAGAAACTGGCCAAGAAGTAGTTGGGCTGGCTTAGTGGTTAAGGAAACAAACACACAAGTGCAAACTTTGATGCGGAAGGCTCGGAGACAGGATGACCCACCTGATCCAGTGAAGAGGATGCTGTCAGCTTCCCGATGGGACAGGTAACCTTGATCAAGAATGTTCTGTGCCCGACCAGCCCCGCAAACTGGAAAAGGAGCTCCTGAGTCGGGAGGATTGCAGCACAGTTCAATTCAAATAGCTGTTGGAAAGGAGATCCAAGTGGATAAATACCCTACACAAATACAGCCAGAAAGGGAGACAACCTATGACAAATTGGTAACATGATGCAACAAATTGTACTACCAGAGTATAAAATACTACACCATTTTCTTAAAGTCATGGTTGGGAAGAATTCTAATGACAGAGGAGAATGTTGATGGTATTGTGTTAACTTTCAAATGAACAGCTAATTTGAAGACAACAGTATGCAATGTAACAACCATTGTTGAATCCTTATCATTTTGTTTGTGAAATTCTGTACTGTTTCTAATTATTTTTACTATTTTTTATATTCTCTTTAGAAATAAAAAAATTAAAAACTATGAAACTTTAAATATTAATACTACATATTAATATATATTCATAAAAATACCTTATAAGAGTGATTTATATATGATATTCACTAACTTTTGGTAGTAGGACCACAGTTATCTTTAATATATTTTTCTTCTGATTTTTCAAACTTCCAAATTTAAAAAAATTTTTTTTTATTTTACTGTATGTTTTTAGTTGAATTGTTTCTTAGGAGAGGTTTACTATTTTGTTGTTGGTGCCAAGGACTGAACCCAGGGTTTCCAGCTTACTAGGCAAGCATTCTACTGTGGACCCAAATCTCCAACCCCCTTTTTTAAAATTTTTAAAAATTGATTTATTTATTTGATACAGGGTCAAACTAAGCAGATCAGACTCCTAGTGATCTTCCTGTCTCAGCCTCCCCAGCACTGGGATTATAGGCATGTACCATCATGCCTGGTCTTGGTAGCCAACATAGCTCTCCTGAGTTCCAGGGCTAGGATGGCATGTGATACCAGTCATTGAACCTGGATCCTTGTGTTTGCAGGGCAAGTGCTTAGAACACCAACCTATCTCCCCAGCATGAACCTTCCAAATTTTTAACAATACGCACGTTACATCTCTGATCTGAAAAATACATAAAGACTTCCTTGAATGCTAGAATTAAAATGATCTCATTGCACAGGTTGTGAAAGAGCAGCAGTTGAATAGGGGCATTTGTGAGAAGAACATTGAAAGGACCCAGGTAACAGCCAGTGCCACACAAGGAGCCCAGAGACTTGGTCAGATATCTGCCTAGAGGCCTAGGAGAAATACCTGTGAAGAAGCAGAAAATGGGGTACCCAGCCGAGAAGAAGCAGAAACTCCTGCCTCGACAACAAGGCATTGGCCATTGCCCTTGAGAGCATGACCCACTGTGCAGCTGTGGCCACCAAAAGAAGAAGAGAGAAAGAAAGGAAAAGCAGAAGCAGCCCCTTTGCTGTGTATCTTGGAGCACCTCAGGGAAACCGAAACTGCTGCTCTGGGCTGCTATGTGAGATGAAGGCCACACACTGCAAGAAAGATGGTCCGAGGCAGAGTAAATTTCAGGTGTCAGTGAGAATGGATCGATCACAGAATGATAAAAGGGTGGCCCTGCAGGAAGTGTGCCCCTTTCCCAAGAGCTGGTGGGGAAGTAAGGATGAGTCTGTTTTACAGCCCTGGTCCTGAGGGGTCCCGAGTCCCTGTCCTTCCTGCCTGGTTGTAGGTTCTTCTCCACTCCTGGACAAAATTGACTCACTGGCTGATGCCATGAAGAAGTCTGTTGGGCTGAGACTGTCATTGTGTGAGGGGACTCCAATCCCGGATCACATCCTTGCTGTGGATGGTACTAAGCCCTGCTCTATGAGCAGCAGATCTGCCCAGGTTCCCATCCAGGACCACCTATCTGGGGTCTGGAGATGGTCAAGTTCTAGCTTCACCAGAAAGTGGAGGGTTGTGAGGAACGAGGCCTCTGTACACTGACACCTCTTCTTTCCCTGGCATATATCTTCAGGACCCATGGCAGATAAAGTCAGTGTCTAGAAAGTGCCAGGATGTATTTGGACTTTGCCTCGGATATCACTGGCCAGACTGGTGATCCTTTTTTCCAGTCCTAGGTTCTGGACCTTTTAAGTGCCCTGGGCGGCAAGAAGTGAGTTGGATTTCCCGGGCAGCTGACAACTCTGGCAGTGGGAGTCCTCTTGTTTTGATGCATGAATGAGCCAGGCCAGCTTGATGTGGGAGTGATCAGAGGAAAACAAATAGGGAGCAGCAGGGTGTCACTTGGGAAGCGTCTCATCTGCTCCCCTCACAATGCTTGGGCCACCCTCCTGTCACTTCTAATCACTGTGGGTCACTCTGTGGAGAAGCAGAGGCCCGCACTTGCCACTTGGGCAGCCTCCAAAGTGATCACTCTGCAGTGCATGCACGCTGTGGCTGTGGCTGTGGGGAGCTCGCCTTTCCCTTCCTACTTCCAAAGTTGTTGAGTGCATGTCTTACACTTGGTGAACTTTGCAGGCGCATCATCCCAGGCCCTGTCATGGTGGAAAACAATCCTGATATGAGCTTACGAAAGCCTCTCAGAGAGCTCCTACCTCCCTCTGTCCATAGTTTTGCTGCACTGTATTTCTAATGGTGATCATGCCTGGTGTTTCAGCCTCTCTGTGTGCAACAAGCTGGGAGACTTTCTGAAGCTATTTAGCTGCAGTATTACTGAGGATAGCACCAGGCAAATTGCAAAGCCCAGTAACTAGAACTTTGGTGACTTTGGCCTGTGGATTTATCTCATGCTATTTTTGTTAGAATTCATCCGATGTACCTTTGTTTCAACCCTAATGACATGAAGCCCTGATGAAATTATTCAGGCAGAGGAAGTGACCCAGACAAGGGAGGAAAAGCTGGGTTGGGGTGGCAAGACAGGACTGAAAATTCCTTGATAGAACTTTCCTATAGGATAGGAATAAGAAAGTAGTGAAGGTTGTGACTATTTGATTTCCTTTGTGGGTGAAAGGTCAAATGGAACAAGAAGGGGAGGAGAAGGAGGAATAGGATGGGAGGAGGAGGAAGAAAAGAAGGAGCGGGGGAGGAAGAAGGGGGGAAAGAAGGGGAGGAAGAGGGGGAGAAGAAAGATAGGGAGAAGCAGTAGCAGCAACAGCAGCCACAGCCAAATCCCAAAGCAGAGGTATGTCCTGATGAAATGCTTTCAGCATCTCCCACGACACAGTATGAGAAGCTTATTTTCTATGGCACTTTGGCCCATTGTCTTCCCAGAATGGCGGAAGCAGGCTGTTTGCTCAAAGCTGGATCCCCTGTCCTTCTCCATGTGTGAAGCCACACTGAACAGCTTGCAGGTCTTTACCTGGCTGGCTGTCAGCCACAGAGTTCCCAGTAACTGGCCAGTTGTAGAGGTTCTCCTCTCCCATATATCTGAACATACTGCAGTGTTTTCAGGATAAATATGATCATGATAAACAGAATTGGAATGAAAGACTTAGATGGGGAAGGCATCCAAACTGGAAGCTTGCCACGGGAGGGTGCCATCTTGGTGTGACTTTTCTCACTAGTCACCAGCTGGGACCTTCCTGTATTCTGTCAGCACCTGAAGTAAGGCTCAGCCTTTGTTCCAAATCATTGAGAAAGGCCAACCCCAGAAGTCTAGTGCTGAGGCTAGAATTCTCTCAGCACTAGCCTGGACTTGTGGGGAGCTATATTTTGATTTTAGACCTTTTTAAGAAAAAACAAGAAATGAAGACACGGTAATTCTGTAGTTCATGATGTTGCATGGAGTTTTCTTGGGTCAAACCAAAATGAAAAGAGTACTGGTTGTGTAATCAATCAATGGCCATAGACATTGGGATTCTTGGTCTGTGTGACATTGGAAATGTGTAAAAGAATTAAAGACTGAAAATTTAGAAAAATTCCCCAATTCCTCTTCAAGAAGAGGAATCCTAAGTTTCCAGGAGGCCCTTGAGCTGCCCATGATGGAGCCCAGTACCTTAAAGAGATTGATCCAGGAAGGAGGCTTAAATTGAGAGTTTCAGCTACACTACACTCTGGTTGTTTGCTCTGGCTTCTGTAAGGTGAAAAAGAGGAGGGAAGGGGAGGCAAAGAAATTGATGCAGCAAGGACTGGCTTTATTGAGGTAAAGCTGCTGGCTGGGAAGTGATAGAACAGCAGCTGTTTTACAGAGTAAGGGTTTTGTAAGGACAGCAGAGAATAAAGCAGCTAGAAACTGTCTGGGGATCAGGTCTTCCTATCCATGAGCACTGGTCTGTTTTGGGTCTATAAAAGGTTCCCTATGCTTTTGAAGCTCAGGGCTTTTTGGCCAGGAATGGCAAGTTCTATGAACAGGAATTAAACCAGGCCAGTACATTAGGGACATTGGTATTTGTTTTACAGGACTAAGAGAATATGGGGACTGGATGTTCATCATATGGACTTTTGCCTACAGGTTTCTATCAAGGACACGCAGTCATCACATTTACCTTGACCCTCATCGCACCTTTCTAGCATAGAACGTGTGAACTTCCTGTCACTATGGGCAACACCCGAGAGAAGCAAGCAGTAATGGGTTTTCTCCTCTCATAGCTTAGGACGTTCCCATCCATGATTTGTTGGCTCCATTGTCTTTGGTGAAACCGAACTGCTCACCTCAAGGCTAGGAAGCCAAGGACACAGGCAAGGGGCTTGGACAACATTTTCATCAAGGGCACATTCTTAGTGACCTAGAGTCCTGCACTGGAACTCCTGTCTGCAAGGTTTTCCCTTGCCCTATAAGGCCAATGCCTTTCTGGGGACCATGTCTGTAACACCTGAATCCCAAGGACCGAGACTGTGGTTCTGATGATGACATTTAGATTTGCAATCTCCTTTCTGAAGAAAATGAACAGAAGGTAAAATAAGTCTTCATGAATTTCTACTTGAACTCCCTAGATGGAGGGCATCCAGGAGAGCTCTGCCCCCAAGGTACAGGCATTCAGTGGGAGGAAAAGATGGTATTGCTTAATATAAATGTGCTAGAAGAAAGTCCAATACAAATGACCAGCAGGCTGACTTCAGAGCATGTGACATTCCTCCCCATGAAGCTCACTCAGGAGCAGGATGAATGGGAGGGCATCAAGTGGGGACATGTTTGAAACACACATCACCTCACAGAGAAAAACGATGAACATTCTTAATTTATAGAATTCATACAAATGGATGAGAAAAAACATTAAAATACATACCCAGGTAAAGGACAAACAGATTTCTAATGAGGAAATGCAAATGGAAAATCAACATATAAAAAGAAATGTGGCCTCACTGAGTTGTTAAAAAAATTAATTAATCATTTGTTTGATATAAGGTCTCACTATGCAGTTCAGACTCATAGTGATTCTCCTGTCTCAGCCTCCCCAGTGCAAGGATTATAGGTGTGCATCACCATGCCTGGTTTCAGTGGCCGGCATGGCATACCTGGTGTTCTGGGGCCAGCATAGCATGCAGTACCAGGGACCAAACCTGGGTCCTTGCTCTTGCCAGGCAGGTGCTTAGACTACCAAGCTATCTCTCCAGCCTACCTCACTGGTTTTGAACAAAATGCAAATTGAAATAGCAGAGGGATATCTTTTCCCCTATCAAATTACCAAAGATTCTTCAGCGATGGACTCAGAACTGGGACAGTGAGACAGATTGTCTTGTGCTATACAGTAGCATAGTCTTTCTGGAAAATAGCCTGCCCCTTCTAGAGCCTTAGAATCTGCAGATGCCCTTTAAGCCAGGAGTTTGGCTCCTGGGAAAGTATTTTGAGGAAGTCAGCAGAGCTGTGGAACCACATTCATGCACCAGATGTTCACAGAAGACAGTTGTTTTACTTAAATAAGGCAAAGTGCACCAATGACAAGGGTAGTTCCGAGGGTTGGGGAGATAGATCTGTGGCATAAGCACCTGTTTGGCAAGGGTAAGGTCCTGATTTTGATCCCCACTACCCCCCCAAAAAAAAGAGTAGTTCAGTAACATCTCTCATCCATTCTGCAAAATACAGAGGCATTAAACAGAACATGTGTGAAGAATTGTTCGTGGCATAGAAAACTCTTAATATGGAGTGTTAAGTAATTAAGTAATTAATGTTCATTAATTTAAGAAGAACAGGAAAGTATTACTCTGTATGTTATTTCACTTGTATTTTTAGAATAGAAAGTGACCAGAAGAAAATTTTCTAAGTTATCACATCAGTTATCTCAGGACAATGAGAGGATAAAGTAGTTCTTTTTTAACTACTTTCCCTGGAGTTTTCCAGAAAGGTGCTTTAAAAAAAAATAGAAAAGGCATAATTACCCATCCTAAGTGCCCTCAGTCAGATCAATGACATTATGGTTTGGCCTTATCTTACAATATATATTCAATCTGTGGAAAAATAACTTATTAAGTTATATAACACATTGTGTTATCCTTCCCTATCTGCCCTGGCTGCCAAAGACCTAAGACCAAATACATTGTTTTGCCAAATTGAATAATCATCTAGACTTTGCATTGGATTTCTCCCCACCTCTCTGTATCAGTTTTTGCATTGTGTATTTATTCTTCTATTACAGTATATAGTTTTAGTTGGCGACCATTTGAGTTCTTTTTATCTTGAATATAGTTAGTGATTTCATTATAGTTTCTGCAGATGTACATGCAAAATTTTAGAGTCTGCGAAGAGGCAGAGTGGTTTTGATGTTTTCCAGCAGAGTTTGGGGGTGTGGTAAAGGACACAGCGGTGTTAGAGCATGTACCCTGTGTGCTGTCAGAGACGTGCAAGGTGCTGATAGTCACACGGCCCTGCTAGTCCTTTGTTGCTTCTTGCACAATATCCCTCCAAGCTGCATCCTTTCACGGCCAGTGCATTACTGCTGTGCCTCGATTGTGCCATTCACAGTGTGGTTGCATGTCAGATGCTGTAAAATAAGGAACACTATCTCTGTTTACTCCAGGAGGCAAATATTTATCATGGCCTCAGTCCTGTCCCCCATCTAGCTACCCAAAGGTACAGGGGAAAAACAAATGCCTCAGCCATACCCATACCACTCATTTTTCCCGAAGAAAACCTAAACAGGATGTCTAGTTTGTGTTTTCAAAATAATCTTAGGGTAAAACAACTTTTCAAACTTACTCTGGGCTCACCAGCGTGTGTATAAGTTTTTGTATATCAGTCATAACTTACTAAAACTTAAAAAAACAAAAACTTGACTTTGGAGTTCTGTGCAGGGATTTTTGCTTTCTCCTGGACTGAGAAGCTAAAAATCTGGGGTGCGTTTAAGAGAATGTGCTCTGTCCAGTGAATTTTCCTATTATACTTCAATACCTGGAGAGAGAACCTAACGGGTAGATAAACCCATGCTCTTAGAATTTAACACACCCAAATAGTGTCTGAAATGAAGAGACACACAAAGCTCTCTGAATTGTACCTTTTGTGCTGTGCTTCCAGAGGTGAAAGGACACATTGTGGGAGCTGGGCAAGACCCAGGGTAACAACAGGAAACCCGTTCTATGTCCGTGGCATGCGAAGGAATGGGCAGACTCATTTCATCTCTCACTACTTCCCTGAGCTGTGCTTCTTGGTCTCCCATGGTAGAAAAGGAAACGGAGGCACAGAACAAAGTACAACATCACTAAAGCAGACAGAGGGTTTGCTGAGATTCATGCAGCTCAAAGGCAACAGAACCAGCTTATTTTATGGGATCTGGTCCTAGAACCTGATCTTGTCACCATCCTTGCCTTGGCTAGAAGCACTGTCCCAGTGGGTCCCCTGACCATTAATGACAAGACATCAATGCAGTGACTGACTCGCCTTCACCTTTGCATCTGGACTGTGGCATCCAGCTAAAACTGCCATTTGGCATTTCTTTAGCGGGAGTTATGATAACTTCTTTACCATACCTGTGATCATCTCCAATAAAATTCTTCCAAAGATATACTTTCTAACAACATATAATATAGCAAAAGAATGAATATCAACTTATAGGTCAGAGGTGTGATTGATAGATGTTGTTATTGATTATCTTGGTGGATCCCCAAAGCCCTCACAAATTTCTTAGGTGAAATAAGCTGAGCGGGACCTGACACACACAAAGGAGATGGTCACATGGAGATGGAGGAGTGGATGGATGAATGCTGCCACAAGCTGAGGGTGCCTGAGCCTGAAGAGGCAAGGAAGAATCGTCCCTGGCCCCCTAGGGGAGCTGGAAGACCTGGTGACCAACGTCACAGCACATAGCAATCCTGACCCCAGCCAGTCAGACAGGCACACCCACTTGGACTTGGAATTTGATACAAGGACCAGCGCAGGGGAAGAGGAAGCAGGGGGCGCTCGTGGTGGCAGCTTCTTCCACTCTCCAGATATAGCAAGCTGTCTTGTGTCCACTCTGCAGGCTGTGACATTGATGCAAGCAATGCTATGTACATTAGGCTTGAGGCGCAGGTGAGGGGAAAGAGGGACCTACGAATGACCTTAAATATTGACAAATTGAATTTCATTCTGAAAACAGTCAAGGTGGCAAAAAGGAAGCAACATGATCATATGTGCATATGGTAAGGAGTTGCTTTCTCAACTACACTGAAATCAACTGAGGAATGCATGAAAAAGATGCATTTTATATAATGAAGTATTGTTCAGCTACAAGAAGAGATAAAGTCAAGACTTTTATAGGTAAATGGGTGCAACTAGAGACTATACTCATAAGTAAAGTAAATCAGACCCACATGTGTAAATATGATGTTGTCTCCCTAGTATAAGGACCTAAAAGAGTAAATAAAATCTGAAAGGTGTAATAAGTACTCTGAAAGGGAAAGAAACTTCAGAGGGAAGGAACAACTGGGATGGGGGAAGGAGAAAAGAAAGAGGGAAGGGAAAGAGAAAT
>NDGN011304598.1:628-13518 GCA_002564285.1 Tympanoctomys barrerae
TGTCCCTTATTTAACTGTCTTCATTACATGAATATATTAATGATAATTGGATAAAATCAGTCTTATACATATTACCTATTCTAAGATGATAGCCACAAAATTACCTTTAACCACCATGAGCTACACATGCCTGCTCATAATAGATAGCTGAGAACTGAGAGTTTTGTGCTAAGCCGAACTCGTCCCTCTTGGGACAGATTCATCACATAACAGGGGACCCAAGCTTGGACTTAATGGCTAGTTGCCATGCCCCGTCTTAGGCTGATAACCACTGTGCCTCTCGTGTGGGGGGGGGACTGTTGGTTGGTGCACACGGGATCTGCATGTACCTTGGGAAGAGATGGCTCTTAAAGCTAGTGCCTCAGAAGAATTCTGGTTGGTACCGCAGGACAGTGTCACTCATGCTTACGTGGTAAAATGCCCATTTGTCCTAATGAAGGTCTTCTGCACTCACATTTAAAGCTGAATTATTGCCTAGTAAGCGGGAAGTGCGCCATTCAACATGAACAATGTGTATGTTGTAGAATTATTTGAGAGAATACAGACATATTTTCAAAATTATTTGAGGGATACAAATGCTAGAGGTTTAAGCCCCATTCCAGTGTAGCTCCCGATGGTCCACTCAGTAGAAGCTCTGATTCACAAGGTCTCCTTGTCGGCTTAGAAATAAGCACACGTTTTCAGTTTTGGCAACAATATGATAATCATGTCCTGAATGGGGCCTTATTTACAGCCACAAATTTTAAAGGCGTTAAGCATTTCTTAGGGGACCTCTTTCCCCCAAGGAAAAGAAAAGGGCTCCGTGCATTATAATTCTATCATTGCAAGAGATGTGAGGCTAGAATAGAGGACCCAGAGCAGGGGACAAGTGTGTCAGCTGTGCACCTCCTGATGTCGCTCATCGCCTAGGGCCTGGACCTGTGGCCTTCTGGGGGTGTGTGTGTGACATACATGCCCAACTATTCTATAGCAGTGCTCTTCCCACTACTGTGTGCCCCCCACCCCCGAGCCCCCGGATCTCTGCTCGGCCCTCCACCTCTGTGGGGCTCCTCAGCAGGCTCCGTCCTGACCTGCCTGGGCTTCCTCTTACTGACCTGCTTTCTCAGTGCTGGGTATGAATCCCAGGGACTTTGTCCCAAGCTGCACCTTCTTTCTCTCCCTCCATCCCTGTCTGTCTGAATTTCACCTTTTATCATGAGGCAGTGTCTCCTGAGTTGCTACGTCAGTAGCTAGCAGATCTCATGGTGACCAAGGCTGCACTGACGGACAGCGGGCGCGCTGGCTCCCGACCTCCTCCTGCGTCTCACACAGTACCACCAGCCTCCCTAGCTTCCACACTTCCAGGGCCTCAGGGAGCAGCCACTCCACACCAGCATCTCTCCAGATGCGTGGGATCCGGCCTTGCCGGCCTTCCCTCGCAGCACTCGGGGCTGTCGGTCTCCACTCCTACAGAGCCGCCTCTCAGGACCAGGCTAGGACGCTTGCTCCTCTTCCCGCCGCCCTTTGCCGGGTCTGAAATCCAGGTCCTCAGGGTGGACAGTGAGCCCCGCTCCACCTGCAGGCGCCTGCCCAGCCCACTCCCTGAGAGTGCCCCAGCCCCTGGGCAGACAAATTATTTTATTTCCCAAAGTTAATGCATATCAGTCACTTTTATTTGTTAAGTACAGCCACATGTCAATGTCTTCTGCAAGGGCACTTTGCTTTAAAAAACAAATGCGCTTCTGAGTGAGTGAGACTGCCCTCCATCCTCACGCACCCACCCTGAGCAGGAAGTCATACGTGCAGCACCACCGGAAGGGTGGCACTGCACAGAAAGCCGTGGGCCTGCGGATCTCCACACTTGAAATCAGCTCCCCGACTTCCATTCTTCAGCTTTCCTACAATGTAGCCAACGGTTGAGACTTAGTCTTAAGTAAGTCTAAATTAGTCATTTTCTTGCATCTTTGCTAGGCTGAAATGGCCCTCTGTGAGTTTTATATGGTCTCCACACTGACAATGTCAAGAAAAAAATCAATTCTGATCCCACTCTCCATCCACATCCATCAGCTCTTCTGCCGCACTGCACGCATGATTTGAACCTGGCACGTTCTCAGAGCTCCTTGTAGCTTTTTACTTTGTTTTTAATTTAATTTTATTTTAAAGTGGAAAGACAAAAAGAAAAGAAGAGAACAAAGACACAAGGCAATATAAGACAATGCAAATGGTACCGAATTTCAAAACAAGGTTAGAAGATGAGCAACTGCATGACATTGCATACTATCATCATCAAAAGTACTGCTCAGATTTGTAGCTTTCTAAATCGCGCTCCCCACTGCACACGGAGACTCCCCCTCACTGAGGAGGTGGCGGTCGGAGACGCACCCGCACGCCCCTGGGAGCTCACGCGCATGTGCGGAGAACCCAGGCAGCCCAGCAAGCGCTTCCGGACGCTGAGCTGCGCCCTTTGCGCCGCTCCGCCTTCTTGGGGAGAGTCACACTTTCATCTTCAGTCCAGTCCAGACCTCCCAAATGAGGTCAAGTAGAAAAGACATGGTGTCATCTTTGGAAAGGTCCAAGAGACAAATTTAAGGAGACACAGACTTGACTCAAACATACTACAACTGTGTGGCCCTGCGGTGAGGTGTGAGCGCTTGCATACGCTGCTTTGGAACTTCTTCGCATGTGCAAGTACCCTGACAGAGTTAGAAAGGAGCAAACCTGCCGCCCTTTCAGGAGTAAACGAATATTTTCATAAGATTTCCAAATCCGAGGAAAATGCACGCCGTACCTATAGGAATCCCTTACGTCTTGCTTCTTCTTTTGAATCATTAAACAAATGCCACTCTGCCCGGCCACGCTGGACATTCCAGGTCTCTTTCTACATCTGCCTAACTTTTATGATATTTACTTTCTTCACCCCTTCACCTGAAGTAGTGCATCCACATGGTACAGAATTTACCATAGAAAATAGGAATGGAAAATATTTCTGTCTCTCATCTCTAAAACTGTCCTGTCTCAGCAATACACAGGGTCACCATTGTCATGTGTGTCTATTTAGTGGTATGTCTATGTATACATGCACTGTTATTTTAATTAATTAATTTGTTTATTTATTTTATTTATGTGATACAGGGTCTCACTATGCAGCCTGGACTCATAGTGATCCTCCTGTTTTCAGCCTCCCCAGTGCTGGGATCACAAGCATGTGTCACTCTGCCTGGACTCATGTGTCAGCTCAGCATGCTCAGGGGTGGGACTGGCATGGCATACAGGAATGGGGCTCAAACCAGGGTCCCTGTGTTTGCTGGGCAAGCGCTTAGTCGGCTGAGCCTTGTTGCTTTAATTTACTTATCCTTTCTTTCCACTTCAGTGCACACGCAGTGCTGAATGGTGTTAGCACGAACGCAGTAGACTACCTCAGACAGCCTCCGCATGCGCCGCTCCCCGTGGGGCAGTGCAGCAGCTTGGGAACCGCCAGGAGCCCACATGGTCCACAGGCCCCGCAGCGCCTGGGCTCGCCTGTGCTCTGCAGATTCAGAGTCTAGTATCAACAGTTGCTGGGCCTGTTTCTCCAGTTTGTGTCCTCATGCAACCTGAACACCTGAAAAGGTAGGTTCTGTTTCTAAAGTTCCTACAGCTCATTTAACAAGTTACACGTGCTGGGGAGATAGCTCAATGGAATAAGTGCTTCCCTGGCAAGCACAAGGGCCTGAGTTCAATCCTCGGTTCCACCAAAACAAACAAACAAACAAACAAACAAGTTACATGAGCAGTTTCAACAAAAGTATGAACTCTCCAAAGATGTTTCAAATTTCACAATAACTGGTATTCCTACAAATCGATAGAGAAAGCAAATGAATAAGAAAGAATAATATCAGAGAAATCCAAAAGAATTACATTCAATGATATAGAAAATAAAATGATCATTTTATTCTATTGTATGTTATGAAAAATAGGATTGAAGAATAGCTTTTAATTAATACTTAACACTTCTAAAACTTTCACAGGCAAACATTCTCTAGTGGCACTGAGGTAATTAAGATGACTATTCGAAATTTATACATTGAAGAAAATTAAAATGCATGGCTAGGTGGTGAGTTTGGACCAAAAAAATAGAATTTTTACTGATAAAAATATCAAAGGGTATTTAAATTTAAAATATAATCATCATAACAAAAATGTTAATCTCTGAAACAAAATGTCAACAACCAGTATTCCTACCAAAAAAGTAAACTTCACAAAACCTAACTTGATCTCCTATAGAGACATCATAATGCTTAGGTTTGCTTACGCTATAAGGAGACTATCAAAATTTATTTATGTTATTGTTAAGAAATTGATGTCCAAATGGAATTTGAGCATAAGATTCTATATTTGCAGAGATGGTAATTTGGTTGTACCTATAGGATCATTAAAATATAGATGCATAACTTAAAATGCTAAAACTTGAAGGAGTCCAAAATTAATCTGGTAATAAAGATAATATCAGTAATCTTTTCAATTTTGTGTGTGTGTGTGTGTGTGTGTGTGTGTGTGTGTAGGGTCTCACTACACAGCTCGGACTCCTAGTGATCCTCCTGATTTCTGCCTCCTTGGTGCTGGGCTTACAGGCACACACCACGCCTGGACTCCATCGCTGGCTCGGTGCGCCCAGGGGCGGGGTCTGCACAGCATGTCATAGCCAGGATCGAAGCCTGGTCTCCGCACTTACCAACACAGACGCTTACTCCGCTGAACTATCTCGCTGGCCCTGAAAAGCAATCTTTTCGATTTCCATCGAGTGGTTTCTGCTAGGACGAAATGACCATCTTTGCCACTTTACCTTTAACTGTGTGTCTGCGGTCTTGGGCCCTGGAGCTTCTTGTTGGCGAAGCCACGGCCACGTCCTCTTGTGAGTTCTTTCCTTCTGGAACACGAGCCTGTACTATATCACGCAGCAATCATAGAGAGGGAAGGCTTCAACCATTTATGATCTATTTACTTTAAAATTGCAAAACGCTCAGCTGGGAGACATGTTTAGCAGTACATGGCCCGTCTGGCAGCCACTATAAACAATGTTGAGCCTCAGCTCTTCACATGTCTCGCAGTGTAAGCTCGTCAGAGCAAGCTGTATAGGAATGGACACAGGCACAGAAAGAGAGGAGTCCCTGCAGCTCGAAGGAGAACCTTATGGGATGCACTTAGAGGTAGGTGCAGAGAGCCTGTGGGGAGCCGTACCCTGAGGGCCAGCGGTGGGCCTGGAGGCGGGACTCCTCAGCCCTCCCAGCCTTCAGGGCATATGTCAGCTCTGAGGAGCAGGGAGGATGCATTGAGAAGCCCATGGCTTCTCCAGTGAGATTCAAAGTTGTCCCTGGGTGGATGCAACCCAGATGTTGCTTCGTGTTCACATGCTGTGTGCATTCCTTGGCAGGACATACATCAGGGCATGACTGGAGTGAGGAGTGTACATGGTGGAGGTGCAGGGGACACTTAGTGATCGAATGAATTCAGGCAAGATGCCAGGAACCATCCCTGATGGGTTTAAACTGTCCATTTTAGAAACAATGGAAGTACAGTAAATGCATTTCCCATGTAGAACTGAGAATCACTTCTCACATCTCTAGAGACAAGGGAACAGGCAAGGGCTTGTGCTGCCTCCCAGTGCGTAACCTATTCACAATGCTGGGCCAGAGAAGGCCTGAAGCAGCAGCAGCAGCGGGATGCAGCTCACGTATGAAGAAGCTGGATGCGGAGTGGGGGCTCCCTGCCAAGCCCAGAGCCCAGATTTCTTGGTGCAGAGCAGAGTCCAGGGACTCACTATGGCACCTGGGGACAAGACTGCTACCATGACATCATGCACCAGCAGCCTGCTCTCCCAAGGAGCAGCAGGCCCCCACCCAGGACTCAGCCCTGAGTCGGAGTGAGGCAGGTGCCCTGCTGCAGGCGGAGCAGGACCAGACCAGACGACAGAGGAGGCTCCTGGCCCACCTAGCCACGGGGCAAATCTCCCCGAGAAGTTACATTTCACACACAAGAGCTTCACCGGATATTCTGGATAGCGGCAGTAACACATAGCAGAGAGTTTGACATAAAACTCCATCTCTGGAGCTATTTTTAAGCTACAACTTATGCTTCCCAGAGACACTAATTCCCGGCGGGAGGAGTGTGCAGGTCATTACCTAGAACACCGCTGCCTCTTCCTCTGGGCTGCTGAACCCGCCCCCTCTCCAGCCAGCACTGCGGCCTCTGCAAAGGTATTACTCAGTCTGTGGTAGTGTGAGAGTAGAAATTAAAAATAGCAGGGACCTTCTGAAGCTCTGGAACGTCTTTCTGCCAGCACAGGATTGTTCCCTGTGGGTATTTTTAGTGCTCCATACCCTCAGCTTTTAAATGTCATAAGCAGTGAAATCCTGTAAGCACTATTTGAACACATCTCTGAAAAGAAAGGTTCTATTTGATATCTCATCTGCGACTTCGATTCAGGCTTTATTACACCTAGAAGGGCACTTTCTCTGGCCAGTTTTGGTCACTGGCTAAAATTTAAAATTTTATGAGTCTGCTGTGTGGGTCTTGACCTCCGCAACCAGCTGGGGGAGATGCCAAGGAGCATCCATTCCCTTGACGGGAAAAGCCAGAGCACCTCCTGGCCCTCGGTTCTGGTTGCTTCATGAGGAACCGAAGGTCCTTGCCATGTACCGGACGTTCAGAAATTGACCACAGTTATCATTTCTGTGCGCTACACTATCTAATAAATGGACACTATGCTGGCAGACACATGATCGATGGGTACGTAGAGATGCAGACTTTTGTGGAGCCTCCGGCCTCCTGACCGACATTGCAGGCCCGCCATTATCTCCGCCTCCTCTTCTGTGGTAACGCCCTGAAGAAACGACAACTTGTTCGTCCCTGTTCTGCTCCTCTCACCATGTCTTCCTCTGATGTACTCTGCTTCTGTAAAACCCTACTTTCCCCAGTTATTTTTCCTCATATTCAATATTCTCACAACTTTGCCTTTTACAGAAGTACAGTCTGAGGAGACAAATGCAGAGAGGATGTCGAGCGAGGCACTGCGTGCAGCCGTGCGTGCTCCTGCCCTCGGCCGAGCAGTGGTGCAGGGGCTCGCAGGGCCTGTGCAGCTCCCTAGAAGGGGCCTCGTCCGGGATGGCCCAGGTCCACAGGAGGAGTCTCCACCCGCTGGGGAGCAGCGGCTGCCCTACCTGCCCGGGGAGCAGCAGCTCTCTCCAGGGTGGATGCCACCGTGACAAACCCCTTGAATGGAAGAACCCTCCCTCTGCATCCCATTGATCACTATTTTGCTGCAGAACATTTTCCCACATGTCGCCACGTAGAAATCAGCAACAGGACTGACGGAGGCGAGCCGGCCCTGGCATCGTGGCAGGCCAGGGCCTATGTTGATTGTGAATCTTTCCTGGGGAGGGAGGGATGCTCTTGCATCACTTCAGATGCGCTGTTGTGTTTTTCCTCATCGTGGTCATAATCTTCCAGGTAGTGTACAGTTTGCCTGCTTTAGGATAGCTGCTTTGTTTGGGGTTTCTCTTAGGAATATACTTCAGTTCTACGATGGAAATCAAAGCAGACATTGCTTTTATCGGAAAGGATTTTCCCAACAGTCTGTCCTAAACGATTTTCCTACTAAGCAATACTCAATTATATCTACACAAGATGCATCTCATTGATGTGGCTTAAAATGCCATCATAATAGATTTATCAAGCAGGTGACAGATTTTCACATCTTACTCTTGCCATCTAACAAGCTGTGGCCAAAGCATCATTGTCCCTTTCTGTGTGTGTGAGAGACTCTCGGTGTGCGGGCATGCCTCCTTGGGTCAGGCACCATGCACTGTTGTTTTTCTAACAAGTACTATTTTCTCTGAATTCTTTCCAGTAAAAAATATCGCTCTATGTTAAGTATAGATTGCTATCTATTTAATATTGACTTCAATTACACACACCAAAGCAGACCAAGAAGAACAGCCCCACTGTTCACAGCCGGGTGAAATGGCTTTATTAAAGCCAGGGTATGAAGCTGGAAGGTCCACGCTGAAATCCCCTCAGCACAGTGGCTCATTATGGGACACTGCGCAAGACGCACAGTGAGTCCTGACCTCACCAGCTTCACCTGCAGAATAAAAGCGGTAGCAGTGCTCACCCGGCAGCACTCGTAGCAGGGCTCAGTGTGCTAAGTTTTTCATGATGTCTGTAGCCATAAAAGATTCATAATGAATTTTATAAAGACTGAATTGAAAACATTTGTTAGAAAATAAAAGCAACATCAGGTTGCAGAAGAGGGCCGAGACGAGGGGGACGAGGCCGTGCAGTGTGGGAAGTTGCCTTTCGTAGCACTGCTTCTGCTGAACGCTAGGACAGCCTCCCTGGGCTGGTGTACAGGTGTGCTGGGGACCGCTCTCCACGCGCGAGCCCAGAGGAGGCCGCCGCTCCCGTCCCTGCCAACCTCTGCCGCCTGGAGCCTTTGTCCTACCTCCCTCGGCGCACATGCACATAACCTGCCTTCCTCCTGCCCAAGGCCCGTGTGAGTTTCCAGAGCAAAGGCCCTCATGAAAGATCCTCCTAAGCTGACTTCTAAATGCAGCAACGCAAGTTCAGGTTAGGTAGATGTATCTGTCCCTCCATCTTCCAGCCCTTGGGTTATGTCTTGTACTTCTGACTGCACCCAGCGGCAGGAAGACGCGGGCCGATCACCGTTCCCGTGTGTTCCATCCACTCGCGCCTCAGGAGCCATGGCGGCAAACAGGTGTGGTTTTGCTGCTAATCGTGCTCTGGGCTGGGCACAGGCAAAGTAAGCCTAAGTGGGGAAGCACGAGAGATGTCCGGCAGTCCGGGCGATGCTTTCTACTCACCTAATATTAATATAAATTTTACATTTTATGGGTGATGTTGGAAGGGTATGATTTATTGAGTGTAATGCAATAAACCTATGGTGGTTCTGGTTACATATGGTACTTTCTCTCTGTGTGTGTGTGTGTGTGTGTGTGTGTGTGTGTGGTGTTTCTGTGTATGTGTGTGTGTCTGTCTCTGTATGTGTGTCTGTGTGTGTATCTATCTGTGTGTGTGTCTGTGGGTATATGTGGTATCTCTGTATGTGTGTGTCTGTGTGAGTGTGTGTGCCGGTGTAGTGTATGTGTGTATTTGTGTTGGCAGTTTACACCTGTCAAGGACTTACTCTACATCAGTTATCAAATTTTGTGGTCATAAATTCATATCCACCACCCATTTATTAACTTTTTAAGGTATGTGGAGTAATACTTTCTCTTTCTATCTCTCTTCTTCAGTTAATCTGGATAGGATAGAATTTCACCACTTTTAGTGAACTTTTCAAAGAGTTTGGGCTTCATTGATTATCTTACTTGTCTCTCTCAGCCGCTGTTTTCAGTTTCATTGATCTCTAATCTACTTTTTTTTTTTTCTTGCTGCTCCAGAATTAAATTATACTTTTTCTCTGGTTTCCAAAGTAGATACTTAAGGAGCTAACTTTAGATATTTTTCAAATAAATATATAAACACAGTGCTATAAATTTTTCTATAATTACTGATTGTTGTGCATCCTACAACTAGGTACTTCTGTTTTCTTTTTAATTTAATTAAAATGTTATATTTGGGGCTTGGGAGATAGCTCTGCAGTCTAAGCGCCTGCTTGGCAAGCCCAAGCACCCAGGTTCAGTACAGGCCCCGGAACCGTAGGTATGCCACGTTGGGCCCGAGTGTGCCACGGTGGCACACGCCTGTAACCCCAGCACTGATGCGGCTGAGAGAGGAGGAGGATCACTATTAGTCCGAGTTGTGCAGCGAGACCCTGTGCCAAATACACAAAATGTTAGGGCCGGCCAAATAGCTCAGCGGATTAAAACCCCTGCAAGCAGGCACAGGGGCCAGGGGTTCCATTCCAGGGCCTGCCGTGCCAGCTGCGCCCCCGGGGCGCGCTGAGATGGGGACCGAGACTGGATGTGGTGGCGCACGTCTGTAATCCCAGCTCTTGGCAGGCTGTAAACAGGCAGATCAGTATGAATCTGATCTAATAGTGAGACCCTGAATACTGTAGACCCTTCCCTAAAATACAAAACAAAACAAAAAACAAATATATAAAATGTCCCACTTCTAGAGACTCATTTCATCCACGTGCCATTTAGAAGCACGTTGTTGCTCGAATGGGAGCACCTTGAGCTTCCCAGCTGGTTCCCCGCGGGGCTCTGTCGTGGCCCGAGAGTGGAGCTTGCATAAACCCTTTTGGCTTCCCCACGTAGGAAGCTGGCGCCTCCGGCGTCCTGGGCGCTCGGGCAGCAGACTCGCTGCCGGGAGGAAGCGGCGCGTTCCGGCCCTTGACGCACACCGCGGGCCCTCGTGCTTCCTCAGCCGCCATCTGCTCCCTCAAAGCCCTCTCTGGCGCGAAGTGCGGGTGCGGGGCTTCACCGCACCACGGAACAGCCCAGGGATGTGCAGACCACGGACTTCGGCTATCCCAGGGCGTGACCCGGAAGCCGACTCTGTTCCCCTGCAGACCTGTTGGCGGTGCCATGGGCCTGTGCGCAGTGCCTGCATGCCGGTCCAAGGAATGTCTTCTTATGCATTAGATGATTGATATGAAAGTCTACACTTCCCTGCCAAGAACACCCTTAATAACTTCCTTTACTACCGAGTCCGTGAAGATCCACCACCAACACCTGCCCCCCACGGCCCCAGGGAACGAGGGTCTCCCCACAGCAGCACTGCGGATCTCCCTGAGGAAATCGCATGTAACGCCCGGAATAAGTGACTTCTGCAAACTGTGTGTGCACGGGCAAGGCCTGCAATCACCCAGCGACCCACCGTGGCCAGCAGGTGCTGGCGGGCCCTGCCTGGCCTGGGCCACAGGCAGCCTGGCCATCCTGACCACACAGTCCCTGGGACTTTCTTTCAAAACCCTGTCTCCAGGGCAGGTGGCCGCTATCGCACTCCCCACTTGCTGAAGTCTCTGTCCATTGTCCCAAAAGCCACCTGAGGGAGGTCCTGCTCTCCGCATAGGCCTCTCCCGGCAGGCGGGCTAAGAG
The DNA here is from genome assembly GCA_002564285.1 of Tympanoctomys barrerae. Classification (NCBI taxonomy): domain Eukaryota; kingdom Metazoa; phylum Chordata; class Mammalia; order Rodentia; family Octodontidae; genus Tympanoctomys; species Tympanoctomys barrerae. The sequence continues at coordinate 11,650 of NDGN011304598.1, forward strand.
CCCCTTCACCAGAAGGCCTATCCCCTCCTCCTCCCTTCTCCTTCCTCCTCCTCCCCTCCTCCTCCCTGCTTCTACCCTCCTCCTTCTCCTTCTCCTTCCCTCTTCCTTGTCCTCCTTCTCCTTTTCCTTCTCCCCTACCTACTGCTCTCCTCCTCCCCTCCTCCTGCCCTTCCTTCCCTCCTCTTTCTCCCTCCTCCTTCCCTTCTCCACCTCTTCCCCTTCCCTCCGCCTTCCCTCCTCCTTCTTCCCTCCTCTTCCTTGCTCCTCCTCCCTCCTCCTCCCTCTTCCTCCTTCATCCCTCCTCTTCCTCTCTCCACCTCCCTCCCTCTCCCGCCTCCTCTTCCTGCCTTCCTTCCTAGCTCCCTTCCTTCCTCCCTCAAGGCGCAGCCACTCAGCACTATTGAGATATGAGTCTTGAGTTTAGATGACATTGCGAGTTACTGGATGTAACACATCTACCTATGACATCTATCTCTATCTACCTATCTATGTCAGTAACATCTGTCTTTCTGTAACATCATGGAATATCTGTATTTAGCTTTAACTGGAAAATAGCCATAAATATGACCTTGGGATTTTAACAAAGTTATCAACTACATAATAAAGGTGTACATACATGATATGAAAACAGACGATGCAATGGCATGGAGAAAGGGGCTAGCTGGTGCCATCACAGGGCCTCCCCATCTTCCCCGGGCACAAGATGAAGCCAATCTGAAAGCAGTTGAGGCCCCCGAGGCAATGGCTTCAATGTTCCTTAAATATCAGCTCACGGGGTTGTACACACTCTGGTCTTAAAACTCGAGGAACAGGAAGAACAGTGTCTAGTGAGCACCTCACAGGTGCTTGCTGCTTTTTGTTTTAAAAGCGCCAGTGCAGAGCTCTGAGCGTGGAAAGGACTTGGACACTCAGTGGGAGACACACAGCCCTGCTCCGCCCTTCGTGGATGTCTGAGGAGCCCGGCTGACCACTATTCTGCGAGGGCTGTCGTGAATAGAAGGAGACACTGCATTTACCGCAGCTGTGCAAAGCACCAGGCGCCTGTCGCTTCTGCGGACCTGGCCCTGGCGTGCAAGTCACAGCAAGCACACACGAGCCTTGCAGACCCCGGGACTCTGTGGGGCAGGGCTGGCTAATGCCTTCAGGAGAGCTGCTCTGCTGCTGTCCTACGGGCGCCACCACCAGGAGGAAGGGCTCCCTTAAGGACAAGAGGAGGAGGAGGGACGAAGAACAACGGAGCCCAGCACAAAAATTAATCCTGTCTTTTTTTTTTTTTTTCAGAAGTGAGGGCTGAACTCACATCCCTTATTCTACTGAGCTATCTCCCCAGTCCCGGCTATGTTTTTTGTTTTGTTTTGTTCTTCTTCTTTCTATCCTGTCATCTTTTGAACATTTGCAATATGCCAGGTTCTGTGCTTCCATCTACTGTACAGTTAATTTTGGTAGGTTTTAGATGAGGAAATTGAGGCCACAAGAAATTAATGAGCTTGCTATAAATTACATAATTAGTAGGGGGAAAATCCCTCAATTCCACTTCTTACCGAGTTCAAAGCCCATACTTTTCTAGGGTCCAAAATAGCTTCAAAGAAAAAAAAAGACCGTGTTTAGATTTTCTAGAGCAAAGTGGGGGCTGGGCTTGAAGCCACACCCACATCACTGGAGGGGGATGCCCAGGCAAGGAGATGTTCGCAACAGGGACACTGCTGGACCGGAGCCAGGTTGGGTCAGTGGCAGGAAGCCAGAGTCTGGAGCCCTCCCTGAGGTTCCGCAGAGTGGTGCTGAGGCCCTGACGCAGGAGTAGAGGCGGCCAGGGGCTGGGGTGAGGGGCAGGACCAGGCTCACAGCGACACCTTCAGCTCAGCCAGAGAT
>NDGN011304645.1:0-10220 GCA_002564285.1 Tympanoctomys barrerae
TAGATATATAGTTACATTCTCTTAATGAATAGAGGGATTTGTTACAATAGTGTTTGTAAATAGAATATCATGTCTACATCTTGTATAGCAATTAACCACTAGGATGAGAATATGCAATATGTTAATTATTGAAACTGTCCCATCAATTTGATTTGAAACTGTCTCATTGCTATTTGTCTCCAAATAAAATTATGGAAAATAAATAAATAAATAAATAAAAAAAACCATGCTTAATTTTTATAAAAATTGTTAATGATCTAAATAATTTCATTAAAGACAAAATCATAGAAAATCAGAATGAATTTGAAAAAGGCAGCAAGATGTTATCCTAGACTACAAAACTTAAAAAGCAGCATACTGATCAATTAAATAGAATTTAAAACCCACACTTGAACTTACACAAAAGGCCACAAAGCAGTAGATTTTAGAAATCCCTCTGTTTATGGTGAAGTGAACATTGACAAGTGTACCAAAATAATTCAATAATAAAACAATTTTATTCAAAAAGTGGTTCTGGGCCATCCAAGTATTCATATGCAAAAGAAATCAGCAACATTCATATTTCACACCAGACATAAATTGCTTCAGACCCATACTTAAAAAAATAGAATATTTAAATGTATAAATTTATGGATTTGCAATTTTAGGTTTGACAACAGGTTTTTGATGCAGCACCGTAATTAAAATCAAAGTATGAATTTAAGTAAGTAGTATGTGATCCAAATTAAAAAAGAAAACTGAAACCTTTTGCTCTTTAAAGGACACCATCAAAGAAGATTTTCATAAAAAGAAGACAATCCACAGAATGGGAAAAAATTTCAAATTATATTTTTTATGTGTTTTGTACCCAAAATATATAACGAACCCCTAAAACTTACTAAGAAAAGTAAGTCCTTATTACCAGACTGAAAATGAGCAAGTATTCTTAAAAGATATTTGTCTTCAAAAGATACACACACACACACACACACACACACATAAATACACAAGATACATGCAAATACAGAAGGACAATAGGTGCATGCAAGTATGATCAACATTCTCAATTATTTGTAGAACATGATATCTTACCAGAATAACTATAATATAAAAGATTGACCTTAATAAACATTGGTGAGTAGTGAAATTGGAGGCCTTCCACATGGCTGATGAGAGCAGTAGGTGCTTTAACTGAGCAAACCTATAGTCAACCAATGGGTGGTGATGGTAAGAATGGGCAGCAGAATTTGTGTTTGGCACAGTAAAGCTGTCATATGGAGCATCAAGGAGAAACTCTAGGGATATCCCTGGTCCTTTACACTTGGGTTAATTGCTTTACTCTGACAAATGGTCATGTCTTTCACTCTTGTCCATTGTCCAGCCTCCTGTGTGCATAACCCGAGTTCATCTTTCATCTTCTTCTATGCCCCTATGCAGGGAGATGGTGAACTGTCAAATGTATCACTGAGGAGCCATTGGGAGTCAGTCTCAGAGCTAGACTGTGGGTTATGTGAGTTGATATTAAAAATTCTGGAAGAATAACAATGGTGGGTGCAGTGGTTTTTGTCTAGTTTAATTGCCAAAGCCTCAAGAAGTCACTGGGGGAGCATCTAGAGCTTGTGATTCATTCATGATCCAAATGGGGGATTTTAGATGTGAGTACTACACCTGCCCTGAAACAGATTGCCTGAATACAATAGAAGGAAGAGAGAGGTTTGCTAGCTGCCACAACCACTGCTCTTCCCTTTGCTCTTTGCTGCTTTTCACCTCCATAAGCTGCTGTCCTCTGCCATGTGCCACTCTGCCTTGTATCCAGCCGAGTATGGACTGAAACCTCCACTAACTGTGAGCTAAATAAACCTTTCCTCTCTTAATTTTGGGAGTCAGGTGTTTTGTCCCAGCAATGAGACAAAAGTAAATGATTCAATGTGTATAGTACCAAAACTAATAAAGTATTTAAGAGGGGCTTAGATAAAGCATGAAATGCCCCCAGAAGTAAAAGTAAAGCCAGCTCATCACTAGTTCATTTTAGAGCATCAGCAATACAACAGAATGTTCACACATTTACAGCTTTCTGATCAAAAAGTCTATTGGAAAATGAATTTCTAAGTGGTTGAGGATGAAACAACTGACAAATAATGAATAAGCGAATGAGGCTTATAAAATACTTTACCTCTAGTAAATACACTTACCGCATATATCACATAACAAAACAGGAAAGCTTAAAAATGTTAAGTAATTTGGCCAATGTCTTATAAAGAAAGTTCCAACAATGAATGCAGACCAAATTTTGATTAGGAGCTCACATTTTAAAATATTTTAATGTTTGTTTTATATATAGTAAATGTTTTGTAAATACCTGTAATATCAAATCTCAGTCTATAGCATCCAGGGATACTGGAGGGGAGAAAACAAGATGTCTGCAGTTTTACCACTAAGGAAAGCATGAGGAAACAAAGTTAGAAAATTTTAAGAGTGAACAAATCAGTGGTTGGTCATGAGGAAAAGAAGTTTAATGCTTTGAACAAATGAGTGCCCACTACTGGCTCTAGTAAGTACATAAACATTGTAGAAAACCGAACAAAGCCCTCAAAGGACAGAATTTCCACTACTACAGTAAGAGTAAGGAGCGTATTTCAGGAGCAGCTTGCAGGACCAGATGTGCAAGCTGACTGGACGGTGCATCAGTGCTCTGGTCTCCAGGAGAACCCTACTGCCTACCTTCCATCGCTGCTCTGCACTGGGCCTCAGCATCCTTACTACTGATGAGGAAATGCTGCGCACTCAGAGCTGTGATGACCCAGTGCAAGGGTTTGTTACATTACATTGGTGAAATATTTAGCAAAAGGAAATTAAATACATAAGTGATTTAATACAGTAGAATAGAGAAAAAATGCTACATACTTACGATTTTTCCAGAATATATAGCAAAGCTGGAAGACATACTCATAGTTTGAAAATGAACTTTATAAAATACATGAATTTTTTTGTTTATACATTGCTCCACCAAAAAGATAAGATAATTATCTCAAATTCATCAATCCTATAACCTTGGTTTTGCTGCTGATTGCAAAGAAAGAAGAATTTAAAGGTAAATGCAGCTGCCAAAAGGGCTGACATTCCAGGCAATGTAGATAAGCATACAGCATTTTAAGTTATTTAATATTTTCTACCTAATTTCAGTATTCCATAGGGACTATGGAAGTCACATTTAAAAGGCATACAAAGGAGAGCATTCATTAAAAACCGGGAAAATATAGTTGGAACTTTATTAAAAATTGTCTAATAGACACTGTAGATAATTGAAAAGACAGCTTGTTTGGACAGCTGCAAGCAAAAGCACTTGTTCAAAACAGTGAGTGCAAATCTTTTTAATTTCCAGAAAGAAAAACAATGTGAAAGCTTAACTTAATTCCGTCTGCGTATGAAGTAAGAGAAAACGTAACGCTTCGCCTCACGAGGGAGAAACTCTGGTAGCTTGAGGACCCGCCAGTCACGGCACATTCAGGCTGGATGCACAGGCCCTTCTATACAAGAGCAGATTTCCTCCGGCATCCTGGAGGAAACAGAAATCAGCACAGGAACGACCTAATGTCCAGGGAACGACTTTCCTAAGTACCACTTTGTGTCCCACGTAGAGATCATGCAACCCTCTCAGAGTGCTTCCTCACCCAGATGTCCTAATAAAGTAGAACCAGTGGAAGTGCATTGCGCATGCTCATACCATTGCCCCTCTTAGGGATTTTGTTTTTATGCTGTAAACGCCAAGGAGTGACGTAAGAAGATAACAGAGATGAATTTCCTAAGTAACGAAACAAGCCAAATCCCAGGTTGAGAATAATCCGCATAACATTAAAGTAGATCAGTTTTCCCTTGTTACGATATGGCTGCTTGATTTTATTACTTTTACACTCATAAAGGAAATCAAAAGGGCAAACAAAAGCAGATGATGAGCCAGACCATGGCTTTTCAAATTGATATTATATCTTATTAGAAAAGGGAAAGAGAGACATAGATTTCAACCTCGTGATGTGCACTTCATGGTCTCCTGATGCTTATTTTATCTGACATGGAAACAGTCTTTTTATTGGAGACACAAAATGAGAATTAAATTTACACTTTTACCAGTTTCGCCTACCCATTTGCTTAATAGCATACAAAATTGGAATCCAAAAAGAGTAAAACCAGCCCAGGAAAAGTACATGATTGCTTATTCTGAGATTTATCTACACATTTGGTGTAAAATTCATCCGTATAAAATGCTATGATATCCAGAATTGCCAGGAACAATTTAAGCTACATAAATATTTTCTTTGAACTGAATAAAAGGGCTGAGCATCTTTTGGCACGGTGTGCATACCCAATGTTTCATTTCTACGTGAAATAATTTCAAAATCAGAGCAGAACTTTTACTTACTGCAGGCAGGGACACTGTCACACAATAGATGCTTGATTTTTCCTCTTTCCTAGTGCTGCCACATTTATGCCCCTCCTTGCAAGCCACATGGGAAGGGAGAAGGCTGCAAGAGAGTTTTAGATAATATGAATAAATGGGCAATGCCGTTTCCAGGTAACCCTAATCCTTTACTGGAGCCATAACATTGACTTTAAGGGTGAAAATGTCCCATTAGTTAAATGTCTCTGTTTGCTTTAATCACAAGATAACACATTTCTTTGTTTATAGTTATAAAAATTTTCATTGCATACGTTTAAGATCTTGTATGCACACACAAGAACCATAAATTATGGACTAGTTAATATGGTCCATGAATGAATTCATTGTTCTCAAAGTGGACAGATTTCTTACTTACTTAAAAGAGAGGGGGGAAAAGCCTATCTAAATCCTTAGTTTGTGAGGTGTTATACAGGAAAATTGCTTTTAAAATTTAATAACAACAAATGGAAATGTGTATTAAATTAGGATTGCTCTGGTGAAAGTATACTCCATTCAGAATTTTTAAATAACACAAAGAATTGTGTTAATATAGTAAATGTTTTCACATGTAGGGCTATATATACAGACATTAAAATACATATTTACCCATTACTCTGCCTAACAACATACATTACTTGGGAAAATTAAATAATATTTGTTTTAAAAGATAATGTAAAGTAATATAGTCAGGAAACTAGTAACCATCCATGTAGGTAAATCTATCTAGAATGATTATCTAAGGAATTTAATTGATCCAGATGCCAATTTGAGAATTGTGAGATGAAAACAAATCAAGAGCTTCTCTAGATTCAAGATGGCGATGAGGTTTTCTAAACTCAAATTAATCTATGGATTGGGGAATCAAGGGGTATTCCTTAGCTGTATGCTGGATCTAATATGTGGAATAAACAAATTTAAGTGGCTTTTAATTGCTTATGCACTCAAAAATACAATACAGAAGAGGACTAGAGAAGAGGACTACAGCAGAGGTGGAAAACAACGTCTTAGCCTGGAAAAACATAAACTTCAGTGTAGAAGAACTCAACCTCTGAAGTCAAAGTTCATAGACAGTTAGATTGGGCTGCTGTGATAACTAACGATAGTTGTGGCCCTTTTTGATGGTCAGCTGAGCGACATCTGGGCCGGGGGGCTCTCTTCCTTTTTCCCACTTCCCATAGCTATTGTAAGAGCAAAGGAGCTGAGCTTTCCATACACAAAATCCCATCTGCCCATGGAGCTATGAAGTGAGAGTAACTGGGAAAGGAGAAGTGAAGCAGGTAAGTAGTTGCTGAATTCTACAATTAATAAAACAAACACAAAGAAATTCTTTCCAAGGGGGGAAATATATTAAAATATGGTTTTTCATTGTATTTCACTTTTTTAAGCTGAGAGAGGAACTTGGAATGCTTTATGAATAGTAAATATCTTCAATGAAATGTATATTCAACAAATCTTTGATTAAGAGCCCACTCTATGACATTTCTTCATCAGAAATTAAAAAGGCAGAATGTCAAGTTAGGCAAAGAAAACCAAAACAGTAATACAATTTTTATGATCTCCAAAGAAAACAAACAAAAGAAAAAAATTGTATGATTCTGAACAATCAAAAGGAAATTATGCTGTAAATGGGTGCTTTGAAAAATTTCCTTTGAATATCAATGTTTGCAGATACAGTTCCTTCTCTTTGTGCCCCATTTTGCTACTCAAGACACAGTCACAAATATGTGCATACCTATAAGTGTCTCTGCAATTCAATCAGCTGGCAAAGAGCATGGGTGATTGATTGATGGATTGATTGATTATGTGTTTAGTGCAGGGTCTTCCTACACAGATCGGAATCCAAGTGATCCTCTTGTTTTCAGCCTCCCAAGCACTGGGATTACAGGTGCACACCACCACGCCCAGTCTCAATGAATGTCTCAGCCCTCTCCCCCGGGAGGGGGGCAGTCAGCACAGCATGTGAGGGATCAAATCCTGGTGCCTGCATCTGCCTAAGCAGGCGTTTTAATCTTCTGAGCTATCTGGTCGACCCCACACTGGTGATTTAATTGGAGGGGTGGGGTGAGGGGAAGCTCTAAACAGCAATAAAAACAAATCATTGAAAACCAAGTGTAATGATATGCGTGCAGTCAACAACGATGTTAGGTGAGGATGGGGGAGTTATATCTGTACTTTCTTTGTGTTACATGTAGGAACGTAATAGAAACCTCTAAATATGATGTATTATGAAATAGAAGCTTAAATAAATAGGATCAATTTATAAGTATGCTATTGAGCTATTTGCATCATAACTGGTAATAACAACCAAACATGTGGTCTAATGTTGATACACCAGATTTTAAAAGGGACAGAAGAAAAGGCTGGATCAGTGTGAAGCTAAAAGAATAAATCAATAAATAAAATAGAAACAAAGAGAAAAGAGGGACAAACTGGCAGTATGCATGGGCTCCAAACATCTTCCCAGTTTCTGATTCCTGGCTCTTAGGAGGATTTGACCCCACTCGAAGACTATTTCTGTCATCAAAGTAGACCCCTTTGTCACTTAGTATCATTTTTCTTTTGATTAAGCTGGTTGAAAGGATTTCTGGATTTGTGGTCAGAGAATCGATTACTCTGTTAGAAAAAGGTTTGTGGCTTTTAGAAATCTGTAAGCAATGGGCCCTTCTACACAGTATGTTAGATTCATATGAAATTGCTTAATTGTTTCAGGGTTTGTTAAGAAACAGAAAGTTAAAAATAGACAAAAATATTATTGCTATAGAAAAAATAATGAAAATTACTTTTCTCCATTTTCCAAAGTTCATATATTCTATGCTCAAAAATATAACATTTCTGCTAATTATTTATAATATTTATCTTATCCTAACACTAACAGCATAATTTACCATTCCATGGGTGAAGACACTAGACGCAGGAACATTTCCAAAGAAATGTTAGAAATCCATGTAACCCTAAAAGAGAAGCAGAAAGTGAAGGTAGATAAACTGTTTTCTTCTGTAGACAATACAAAGGAAAAATAGGCATCTTGTATCTGTGTGTAAGTTTAGAAAATACTGAAATTTTGCCATAAAAAAGAAAAATGCATGATAAAATGTTATATTTGTTAGCATTTAGATTAGGTGTATTTAAAAACTTCAGTTCTTGTGCTTATTTTGCTAGGGGAACTTGTATGAGTCATTCAAATTTTGTTTTGTTTTGTTTTTTGACAATCTCACATTTATACATCTCTAAACAGAAAATGTGTATGGTAGTCACACAGAATAAGGTTAAATAAGATTGGGGTTGGGGAGATGGCTCAGTGGAATAAGTGCTTCCCTGGAAAGTGTGAGGGCCTGAGTTCCACCCCCGGTTCCACCAAAACAAAAAACAGAAAACAAACAAAACAAAACGCTAAATAAGATCTATAGGATACAAATTCTTAATTCACAATAAACTCTTAAAAATGTTGATTGTTCTACTTTTCATGATGTGAACTAAAAGAGTAATCAACTTTATTCACATTTAATCATATACTTTAATAGAAAGATGCCAAAAATAACCTGTTGCAGCTAGTTTGTGGTCGATATGGTATTTTTATGTCAAAGCTATAAAATAATTTGTAATATTTTGAGTACTACAAGATAATGTATTACATTATAGGTACTTGTCTTCATTAAATCCAAGGTTGGATTCACACACACACACACACACACACACACACACACACACAAAAGCAGATGTGAAGATGGACTGGAGGATTGAAAAGGAAAGGACTGGGAATGGAAAAAGAGACCAAAAAGATTGATCTTGAACAAGCTAATGTAAAGGCCACCTATCCTATAACAAAAAACACCTGCTTCTATTTCCACTGAAAATTTAACCTTTAATTTTGCTAAGGCTAAAAGGACACTAGCTGTCTGATACATTCGTTTAATTCTTTTTTTCTTGGACTTCCTTTGTGAAATCTACCGTACTTTCACATCAGTTATTTCATTTCGTCCTTAACAAGTTTCTCCACATGCATTCTTGATCCTTTTAAGTCTTTCTTTCTGCACTGGTTTTAAAACATAAGTAAGGGCATCATCCTCCCTGCTTGACACCCTTCACTGTAGGAATGAAGAAGAGTATCCCTCACACAAATTTGCTGTATGACTTGGTCTCTAGTGTTCTATCTCCTTTTTCTCTTCTTATGTGACAGAACATGAATTGGATGAAGGTTTTGAACTCCAAAGGGATGTGTTTATTATTTCTGAGTCCACATTATGTGAATCAACAGAATCACATTTCTACGACATCACTGTAGCTTCTTCCCCAAGAAACGACTTACAGACTCTGAAGATGCTCTGCTTATATTTATAGCCTTGTGTTTCTTTCTGTGACACTGAGATTTAATTAGACAAATTAACCACACAAAAGAAAATCTTCATGAGCTTGGTCAAGGGGATAGTATGACCTGAACAACTGTTTGATATTGAAATTTCTATGTTTAGGTGTCTAGAATGAAAATGAGAACAATTTGTATTTAGTGAAAATGAAGTTTCAGACTGTCTAATATGTTCTTTGAAAGAAGTAGAAAATGAAATTCTAGGACTGGTAGTACAATGATTAGTGCACAAAGTATAGTGGAACGTCCTGAGCAAGATGCACTAAATTGGGTAGCAGTATGATCATAAATCAGACAAAGTTGAAATTTTGAAGGGAATCAGTTTTACCTAGTGTTAGATCATTATCTATCTCAGGGTCCAATATCTGTAACGCAAATTTTGAGCAAGTTGAGTATGTGGCCAAGACTAAAATAAGCATTTTCTCCTTTGAAAGGCACAGCTGTAGTATTTAAAGATGAGTTATGGAAGTTCTGTTCCAAAGTATATGAGAATTAGAGCCAACACAGCTTCAAAATATAAACTGGATATAAACAGGAGACTGGAATGAAACATTGGTCTCTCTTTTCTTATATGAGTTATAGAATTGGATAACAAAAGAGTAGAAGAAGTAGACAAAGTGAAAGGTCTCTTTATAGAAATATTTAAATGAACACATTTGGAAAAACATCTCACAATTGCAATAGTAACATTTTGTAAATCCTGAGGAAAAAAGATCCAAGAATTACACATCAAGTGCTTCCTACTATATCAAAAGTGACAACTGATCATTAAGTACCTCTTTGTAATCACTGGGAAGAGCACACAATAGCGATGAAGTAGAATTGCCTACAACAATAAAATAAAACTATAAATCTAGTCTGTATATTATTTAGTCTATAGACCCAGCTCTTAGTTTGCAGGGAATGCTTAGGTATATGCTAAAATATCCAAGAACACAATCAGCAGCAAGTTCCTGCCTGTGGAAAACAACAGGAGAAACTCCTTAACAAAGAGATTTCAAGAAAGATCAACAATGGAGTGATCTCTCTCTCTCTCTCTCTCTCTCTCTCTCATATATATATGAAATTTACCAGGTAAAACTAAATTTTAGTTACTAAGGAAGTACAAATGGATAGACAAACAAGAAGGCAGTCACCACAAAAATCAGAAGTGGAAAGAGCAGACACAGAGGCCTGTGAAGTGGAGAGGCAGGGGAGGCTTCTGTTGCAAGTGTTCGCCTTTAGTAATTTAGCAAGTTAAGTATTCTTTCTATATCTCTTATTTAATAATAACAACTATCTTTTCAAAAATATTATGACCAAAGTCAGAGGACAAAATTTAGAATTTAGACTGCTACATTAAATTTATTAAGGTACATACTTTTATTTGAATTTTCTCATTTCATAAAATAAGAGTTACCTTTTAAAAATATAAATAATGAAGTTAAAAACATAGGTGACTTT
>NDGN011304649.1:0-27560 GCA_002564285.1 Tympanoctomys barrerae
GAAACCGTCTCATTGCTATTTCTTTCTCAATAAAATTAATAAAAAAATAAAATAAAATAAAAAAAACACATACAAAAAAAAAAAAAAAAAAAAAGAATACAGAGAAATTGGCGGCTCTGCGGCATCCGACAGAAAGGTGGGCTGAAAAAACCGCAGCATGACTTGATACATCTGATTCACCGGATGCAGCGCCATGTGACTTCTGGTTTTTCCTTAAAGTCAAAATGGCTACAAAAGAGAAACATATTAATAGGTTAAGAACGTCAGCGATGTGAGAACTCCCAGAACTGCTTCAGGCAAGGAGGACAGCCTACATGTGCTTGAAGTGAGGGAGGACGTGGAGGGTGATTGAGGACAACATGCATTTCGTTGCTATACATTTCAAAAATTATGTATTCATTATATTTTTATCACATCACATATAACTTCACTAAAAGCCCTCAGACTGGCACTGTACACCCTTCCTTTCAAAAGACTATCTAGCTAGCTATCTCTGTCTTGTTGAGACAGTCTCGTCATGCATCACAGGCTGGCCTCGGGCTCACTTTGCAGCCCAGGCTGGTCTCGAGCTTGCAACTGTTCTCCTGCCTCAGCTTCCTGAGGGCTAGGACTACAGGCCAAGAAAAAAAAAATGAAAACAGTTCCTCTTGCTTCTTAAAGCAGGCATCTCACTGACTATGTCCGTGGTCACAAAGCTTGGCCTCTCATGTCTGGGGGCTGCAGACAGCCCATCTGCCCAAAAAGAAAAACACTGGTTCAGGACAAAACACCTCCTGGTGACCTGGCCCTGTACGTATTAGTGAGTCGATAATTCTAACAGAAATATGATTTTAATATAAAATGATAGTATAGACAAGAAAAATAAAAGGTATATATTCTGCAGAAAGAAATCCTAAGTACTATACAAATTATACTTGACATCTGTGCATTGAAGTGAAATTCTAGAGACATTGAGAGGACCTGGTCATTACTTTACAGCATAAGGACATTTTGGTCAATTTTCACAATTGACCAGGAGAAAAATGTGGACAAAAGCAGCATGTATTTAAAATGTATTACTCACTAGCCATTACACAAAAGATTTTTAAAATATTGCAACATCTTCTGCGCTCTTACAATCATTCCAAGCATTAGAAACTTTTACCAAAGTTATTTCGTGGTTCATTTTTTACATAAATGAAGTTAACTATTCTAAATTTACTGCTATTATATATTAGCACAGCCACAATTTAAAAATATGTTGCTCTGATTTCCAAGTACATGCGTTACCACCCTGTGGTGGATTAACTCGCAGTCAACTCACAGCCCCAGCTGCACCGAGGCGGCGTGGTGCTGGGTGTGGCGGGCCCACCTGAGGGCTGTTGCCAACAGCATAGAGGGAGGACTGGAGGCGGCGATGGCACGCTCTTGGTCCTCTTGGAGAAGCTTGTCATGCTGGTGTTCCTGACATGAGTTTGGCGGATCTCATTATCGAAGGAGCTAGGTTTTCGTTGTGGCTGAGGAGGGCTGCGGTTCTCTTGGGCGGAGCTGGTCCTCACCTTGAACTTCGCTTCTTGGCTCCAGCGCCGATCCTTTCCCCTGTGGGCGCAGACTTTCCAGCTTCGGCCACCGACTTTTGGGCCAACAGAGAATGCCCGTGGTACAGGGGGTGGAGACACTTGCTGCAAGTGATGTCCTCAGCAGAGAAAATGACCAAGAGCCTAGAGTGTAGAACGAAAAGAAAGTAATATGTGGTCTGACTTTCCTATAGCACTGGAAGATACTTCGGGATTTTTGTGCTTATCAAAGGGACGATGGATAAAAAAGGCTACAACACTGGATGGTGGTTAACCGCTCAGGGTGCTCACACCCATGTGGAAGCTAAGGGCTCAGGAATGTTTTAAAGAAATTAAAGATTGGGAAGGAGATTTGACGAATACCATTGCATTTACAAATGGCTCTTGAAATTCTGGGGTGCATGACACAAGCATTTTTTTTTGTTTTATGTATCATTAGCTCCGGGTAGATTTGCTAAAGTGTAGAGAAGGGAGTCTTTATTACTTAGAAGGATCATAGGGAAGAAGCCCATTCTGCAACATGTTTGGATTACAAAGTGGTTCTGAGATTCTACTGGGAAAAGTCAGACTGAAAAGGACGGGGGTAACGGCAAATGGCCAGGAGGTCAGGCCCCCGTGGCAGGCATGCGCTGCGCATCTGACTTCTCAGATGAAGTCTGCTAATACATAGTTATCTACCGTTCTTTTCAGAAGGGTAAAATATTCATTTAAACATGTAAAATTTGATATATTAATTAATTCAGTTATTTCATGGTCACGTGTTCATGTTCATGTAAGTTCAATTTTTTTTGTATAAAACAGTTATTGAGAGATACATCAATCCAAAAACTTATTATAACCTATTACTAATTAGTGGAGGCTACCACAGATAAGGTTATTATGCATGGATTGACTATAGATCATTTTATTTCTTTACAAATGGTGAAGTTCCTTTTTTTTTTTTTTTAAATCCAAGCCTCCTAATTGGATGTGTACGTCACAGTAAGCATCCTGGGATACTTTAAATCCATCTATTTCACAAACTAAAGTGTAGAGCAAACAAAGTTATTTGAATTGATCTTCTCGTGGCCATCGAGCCAAGCTCGCAATGAATGTTTTCGTGAGGAGAGAATTCACTTGACCACGAGGAGCATACAGCAGCTCATGTGCTGCGTCAGCGAGGACTGGGCACGTTTCGCACACAGTGTTGCAATGATGCGCTTCGGAAGCTTGCGCAGCTCAATTTGTGGGGTTCAAGGCTGGCGTCCAACAGCTCGGTTGTACCTGCGGCAAGCTTTGTGATTCCCGACGGCAGTTTTCCCCTGTAAATTCTGTAGTCTTGAGTCGCAGGCCCAGTATCAGCTTCTTTTCATTCCTATAACCAAGTACCACAATCCTGCTGGATTGAAGAAACTGATTCCACAGCGCGGGAGGCTAGAAGTCTGAGGTCGCGACTGGCAAGCCGGCTCTCCCGGGGCCGTGGGCACCGCTGCTGGCGCCCGCCCGGGGACCCGTCAGCCCTGGGCCTGCCTGCCTGTCCACGTGGCGTTCCCTCTAGGACAGTGCGTGCGCTTGCAGAAATGGGGAGGCCCACGCGTCCTTCCAGCGGCCCAGGGGCAGGGGAGGAGGGGAACCGCGAAGCAGGCCCGCGACAGCCCCGCGGGCACCCTCGGCCGGGCGCCTCTGCAGCTGCGGAAAGGGCTTCCTGCCACTGCAGGGGGCACCCCGGCCGCGGTGTCGTCACAGCAGCCTCCACGGACAGCACAGCTCCTCTGTGTGCGTCCCTCTCTGAACTGCCGTTCTATCAGGAGCCAGGCATGTGCGACCAGAGGCCCACCGTGCTCCAGTCTGACCTCCTCTTGACTCCGTGCATCCGCCGGGGTCCTGTTCCGAAAGCCACGGCTGAAGATACCAGAAGCAGCGCCTGGTCTCCCCACACTCACATTTTGTGTATTTTTAAAAGTTGTATTGAATAATTCAAATGATTAAAAACATTAATTTTATTATTAATGAATGTCTGTACGTGTGTAGGAAATAGAATTTAACAAACCAGACAGGACCATGTAACAGAAGTCGCGGTTCTCAGTAACGAATTCCTCCAATGCTCTAATTAATTACTATGGAGTTTCTAGGCATCTCAACAGCTGAACTAGATGACTGGTTCTGGAAATTCTAACTTTTTTCTTCTGAGTCTAATAAAAAAATACCATGCAACTATTTAATATCACCTTGAATTAGAAATGCTGAGACATAGAAAGCTTATTGTAGTTAAAATCTGATTAGGTTATTTCATAAAAGATCTCGAAGAATGAATGGTGGACATTTTCTAAGGTAGATGAGCTTGAGCTATTGCTGAAATTGATTTAAAAATCCTACTTGGTTTTCTCCACTTCCTGTGTGAGACTGAAATCAAGGGATAAGTCGCACTTCGTACATAGTATTCTATTTAACAGGAAAAATGCTGTTTGCGTAGCTACTTACAGGTAAGGCCATCTCTCAGCACTTCTTGGTGGGAAAATTCCCTACCAAGGGCCGTCTTCTTATGCGGTTTTCATGGATGTTGGCCTAAGCAACTCTGGCATCTTGACATATTGATATATTTCACTGACAAAAAGACTATCTGAAAGCCTGGTATTTACACACCAGATATTAAAATATTCTTAATATTGAATCAAATTGATGTGACCCTTAACCCTAATACCATAGCCATAAAATGCAGATTTTTCAAAACGTGTAATACCCTCATGAAACCCTGGTTTTAATTTACTTTTCCTTGAAAGACCTGAGAATATTTGCATTGTCAGCAGCTTAAATTGACCACAGAAATGATAACTAAATAATTTAGAAAACTGTAAGATGATTTAGACATTTAAGATGTGCATAAGGTAATTAAAACCAAACTCGAGGAGGGCCGAGGCCATACTGCAGCTCCCTGGTACACAACTGGGGTCACTGCCCGAGCTGTACAAAGGCGCATGTTCAATTTTCAGTTGTAATGAGGAACATGGGCTATTCTGTTGCTTCATTTTCTGTGCGCATCTCTAGAGGATGCAATTGTCTACATTTAAAAATGAGTATAGACTCTTTTGTGGAGGATAATACAAATGTGTAAAATAATACATGCCACATGCACAGATGGTTGGCATATGGCTTTTCTCTGAGTATGAAAACATCGCCCCTAGCTGCCTCATGGCTCAGGCGCATGGAAATACTCATTGTTATCCATGTTGCAGCCCGGCCGGTCATTATTTGATCATGATCATTCCATTTTAAATGTTGGTGTCTACAAATGTGTTTTCGGTAGATTATGCACTTCCAAGGGCAGTATGTGCTTTACTGTTTTCCTAATCTGCAAAAGGCAAAAGAAATGTAGAGTTTGAAGTTTGCTTTTGTCTCATCTCATAAAGACACAAAGCCGGTTTTTCTTTTTTTGAATATTAACAGTTAAAAATGACTGGCACTTGGGTTTCAGTTTTTTCTGTACGCTGCTGTACTTGAAGATGTTAGTACATACTCATGGGGTAAAGTTGAAGAAACACTTAGAACATCATGCCGCAGTGCAGGTTACTGTCTGGTGAAGACCACCAGCTGCTCTTCCCTGAAAATTTGGCGTGGATCCCAGCTATCATTCTATCCGTCTGGGAGCGCAGCACCAAGCCTGGCTGTATTTATGGTCTTACTTTGGCTTTAAACAAAATAAAACAAATAGGATATTTTAAATACATGAAAGAAAGGGGTCTTGAAATCTGAGGAAGAATAATTGGAATTGGTAAAAAACAGGACCCGACAAATTCGTCAGTGCGTTCTTTGACACAGATGCAGCCAACAACCATCTCTCAGTTTGCCCCTATCAGGTCCTTTGACCACCAGGTCTTGCCTCCCTGCAGCTCTACCACTGTCAGGATCTGCACCTTGACTCTTCATGGCCACGTGAGTGACAACTGGCCCATGATAGGCCAAAGCCCTGGCCATGTCGGTGGATTGAGGGGTTAATGTGGTACCCAAGCTGGGTCAGAAAGAGCCATACCAAGTATTCTTCCATTTCCAAATCCTGAGAAAGAAATGGCATTTGGGGTTTCGGAGTTGGAAAGTCGTGAAGGAGAAGCATGTGGAGGCGTAAAGTCAATCTGAGATAACAAGGCACGAAAATTGGAGGGGAGCCAGGTTTTAGCTTCTTCCATTTTCAGTTCAGGTAGAACTCGGCGTTACCCTGACAGCTCCCACAGTAATGTCTCTTTCTCTTCTTACAGCATAACCTAAATGACAGAAGTCCTGTCTAGTGAAATAGACAACAAAACTCTTATTTAACATGGTGTCTGCATGTATTTGTCCTGCACTAATGTACCAGATACTTTCTCTTAAGCATTTCAAGCTTCCTACATATTTCTTTATTAAGACAAGCTCAGACTGGCTGAAGACCTACTGACAGGAAAGTGCTTAAGGTTACTTTACTGAATAATCATAAATCCCGAATTAAGAGCGTTTGAATTACTAGAATTGTGAAGGGTTTGAATTGATGCATCTAAATTGTGGCCGTAAGCGTGCTTGAAGCCGTGGACCCAGCTTTCATTATAATGTTTTTTTTCCTCTCTCTCTCTTTTTCAAATCGAATTCATTGGCCCATTCCATGTCCTGGAAATCAAATTTCGCAGCCTGCTGGCTTCCCTCCAAAAGCCTTTCATTGTTTCACAAGCCATCCTTGTTTTCAATTCATTCTTTTTTATCCACTGTGTAAACGAGGTAGACCTGAATACTTAGGAAAATAGAAAGCATTTGGTTGTTATTAGAGTAAGGACAGCCGACTCACACATGTAAAACATTAAAGAAACCTTATAAATGTTTGAGTAATTTTTTTCTGTTGTTGTTTGGGGCTGTGGGGCACTTAACCACATCCTGCCAAGCAGCCTCCAGCTTCGCTCTTTATTACCAGGTAGACTTTTAGGCTAATAAAACAAACAAGGACAGCAGTTTTATTTTCTTTACCCAGCATTTTATTGTTTTCATTTACACGTAACATACTATACACTGTTCAGCCTTTGGGAGGTAGGAGGCGGCGGCCGCTCTGGCTTCAGGAGGCTTCCCCTCAGAGCCAGCACTGGGGCAGGGGTCATGGCTGATGCTTCGGAACTCCGTGGGCCACAGGCAGAAGCCCCGAAATCTCTAATTTTTTAAATCTACAACATTCAGAAATTGAACTTCTTTTCCTTCAGTAGTTGCAAAAGGGACCAGAATTCTGTATCATTAGTGAGCCAAAATGCCTTTTTTCAATGCAGAATAACCTTACTGCTCCTTACAAACTCTTTCTGTCTTTACCTCTACTGGGTCGTGCTGGGGAGGGCAGGGGAGGAGGGGCGAGGCGCCGCCCACCTCCGGGTTCTGCGAGCTCCGATTGGTTGGCTGGAAGCTGTCTGCCTGTGGAGCACTGCAACGGCGACTGTTTACACGCAGTCTTGCTGGTGAGCTCAGTGGCTGTGTGAAACAAGAGCCCAGGGGGTGCCCTCTTTGCTGTTACTGTGGTCATCTAATACCATATTTGTCTCAGCAAACATTTAATTTTGGTTGTGGGTGGTCCATTTTCATGTGTCAGGTACAATTATTACATTAAAATAAAAGAAAAAAGATATCTCACTTTCAAAGGAATGCGCTACATTATACTTCTCAGATTCAGTTACCAATTAAAATTTAAGGTACAGATTCCAACCACAGAAAATCAAACATTTTTAGAAATCTATTTGTCAAAAAGCAAGTTGAAAGCAAAGTATTACGAAACTCAAATTTAGCCATAAGCCAAACAACCGTGCCTCGCATGTATTTCTTTTGAAGAGCCCAATTTTTAAAGGAATCATGAAATGTGACCTTTACAGGATTGTTTTATGGGAAGATGTCTTAATAAAACTAATTTTTTAAATAACTTAAAAATCAACTGGAAGTGCTGTTTAGGCAGCAGCACAAATGAGTTCTAAGAGAGTCGGAAAACACCAGCCTTTCCAGAGTTTAGACTTATTTGGTGAGTCTTTTCCTTATACCAAAATACTGTTGTCCAAACAAGAAAAATAAACAAACTTTTTCAAAACAAGAACTATGAAGATAAAACTGCAGCATCAATATAGTCTTATTACTTAATGTATTTAGAACAAATAATATTTTTCTACATTTTTATATCACTACAGACACTGCAAATAAGACTTATGCATGTATTTATGGATTACAATGTGTTGGTGATTGGTAAACTTAAGTTCTTATGCACTGTTTTCTATACCTGCTCTAACAAAATGAATTTTGAAATAGTTACATCCCGGAACACTCTAAAGCTCTTTAAATTTATAGAAAATAAGGCTTATTTGGTTTTGAAAAGATTAGATCATACAGCTTGGACATGCCTAGTACATGGCTACACATACATCAGGATAGACTTGCTCTAGGCCCTGGGAGAGCTGCACTTCACGCCCAATTGGTGATGCTTTCTTTAGGGGGGATACTTTGCGTGGGACCCACAAAGGGTTCTCGTATTGTACAAAGACAGCGTTCCACCACTCACCACTGTGACACAGGGCAAGACATGATTAGTAAATAATGAGGGTAGGCTACTAAAGTGTACTTCACGATTAATTTTCCTTCGTTTAGTACATGCTTGGAAGTGAACTGGTATTCCAAGAGAAGAATTTGGCTTTCTGGTCTACTTCACAGGAAAGGAAGCTTCAGGAGTAATACACGTTTCTAAATGACCGCAGACATCTCTCACTTGAGCAAGAGCGCTGCCGTGTTATTCCCGATGTTCTCACTGCAGAAGTGCAAGCGTGTCAGCTGAGAGCACACGGGCACTCACGCTGCCTCCCCGATCTCCTCTCCTAGCTGCGAAGTGTTTGCCAGGTTTCAAGAACACTTTGTCATGAACGTGCGTGTGGTGTGCTCAAGAAAGAGAACATCTATGGGAGGGCAGCTGCTGACAGTGCTCTTTACAACCCCAAAAGATATTTAACACCCTATTAAATAAATAACTTAGGAAGGAACAGAAAAGGGTGAAGGCAGAATGCACAAGCATATCATACTGTCTGTACTGTTAGAGCAGTTTCTCACTGACACGTGCGCAGCTGCAGCCCCCACGCGATTCCCCACGTCCACACTCGGCGCGCCTGTAGCTGCGCAGACGCCCGACCCAGGTGCTTTCCGGCGAACGCCTGCGTGTCCTGCTGCTCGCTGAGTCATCAGGCTTGAATGAGCAACGAAAGTTTTTGGTATGAGTTCGTGTTCCATAAATAACTTTCCCGAAGATCATTCAACAGATCGTTCCATGTCCTCTGAGTTCAATCTGAGGTTCAAAATCAAAGACTTAACCAAAGAGCGCAGCCACAGCGTCGCTCTCTCGGGAACACCTTCCGTCCCGCGTGACCTGCCTGTGTCGTGGTTATAACGCGTGACACGGCGCTGGCGAAGGAGCATCGGACGTCAGCTGCGAGTACAAAAACTCCCGAAGGCTTCCTTTCTCTCAAGGAAGCTGGCGCGTCCCATGTGCCCTTGCCTTGTTCCTGTCGTTATTCCGGCAAAGGGCCTCTGGCGCCGGGCGCGCGCCGCCTCCTAGGAGTGCACCACCATCGGAAGGAAGTGGGCCGACGTGTTTTTCCGGCGTGTCTTCTGGCCCCTTCGGGGGGCTCCCTTGCCATTCAGCGCGACGTACATCTGCCGGCCGTTGTGCTGCCAGTGAAAGGACGCGTAGGTGTTGTAGCCGTTCTCCTCTATCCTCTCCTTCAGCTTGCAGTCGTTGTTAAACTCTTTCTGCAAAGAGAGAAAGCAACCTTTTATTCTAGGGTAACACTCGCTTCCACTGGACACCACGCATTTGGAGAATCCCACCAGCGACCTCCACGCAGTGACCATGTTCACGAAAGTCCCGTGCTTGATGCAGATGTCAGATAGCTTGCATAGTTGTACCGCTGATTTCTATTGGTCTATTGAAAGGAACAGTTAATACTTAAGTGTCTTTTTTTCTACTTAATTTCGACTTTTTATGCTTATATTTGGTAATCTGAACAACTAAGCTGAAGACAGAGATATGCAATATAGCAATCATTGTAGAAGTCCTATCATCTTGTTTAGTGAAATTCTGTATCATTTCCAGTTTTATTTATTTTTTTTTTTTTGGTCTGTAGTTTGTTATGAGCTGGAATTTTGATAGGATTTGTTCTGCACTTAAATAATGCTTCAAAACTAGGACACAAAAAAATGCCTTGCTTTGTGAACTAATATTTTATTCTTTTTTAAAAAAGAAAATCGCTTAGGTCAGCTTTCATGGAAAATAAACTTTTAAATCCCAGGTTAAAAAAATAGAAAAGCAAAACTTATAACTGCAGAACAGACTCTTCACTTAAAGCATATGAAGCACTTTAATTAGCCATCACATGTGCCGAGTAAGCCCTTTAGAAAGAGCTGGTGTGCTTGAACATGGCCAGCTTACGGGCCTAGAATGACTGTCAAGAGCACATGTCCGACAAGCAACACTAGAAATAGAGAACATCGCCATCATCTTTCTTCCACAGCAACCAGAGAGGTCAAGCGGGACACGAGGAACTGCAGGAGACACGGGCTGATGGAATTTGGTATCTATCTGTCTGCACATCTATAAGCAAATCCATACTGAAAAGAAGGGTAATTGTGCAGGGAAAGCCGTAGCAGCATGATGCAACTAAAGCTGGGGGAGGCCTTCCTCTTTTCTGAAACCGAATGTCCCAATTTTAAAAGTGTTATTTGTAGTTCGCTATGAGCTGGAATTTTGATAGGTTTCGTTCTGCACTCGAATCATGCTTGCAAACTAGGACATGAAAAATGCCTTGCTTTGTGAATTGTTTTGTAAAGAAATTACAAATATGGCTGCTAACAATGATTCCCAAGTATAAGCGTAGAGACCCGACCATGGCCAGGCGGGTCCTGTGTCCAGAGCTCTTTGGCTTTGTCCCAAGCAACCAGATGGAATCACAGATCTGAGTCTCATTCTTTCTCACTCCACAGAGCCGAGCCTGGCTCTGGAGTAACAGAAGAGGATCTCAAAGACTGCAAGACTCGGCCTTTAGAGCTATCCCGCAGTATACAGTGGGACACCAGCATCGCTAACATTCCAACTCAGGTAGGTCGGCAGCTAAGACACTGGGGCTCATGACTATCTCCGTGCAAACCAGAGGTACTTAGGCTTACTTCAGTTTAGGTTCACTGGGTAGTTTATTTTACCTTAGAACATTTACAAATTCCTGATGGCATTATTCACGTCTCTATGGGCTAGTCTGTTTAAGTTTCCATCCCTAGAGGTTTTAGTTCTATATGCTTCTGTTTTTAAAATCATAATTAAATATAAAATTCAAATACAATATTTAAAAGAGATACAGAGTTGATTTAATTGATCACTCTGAGTGTTTATCTAATTGAGATTTTACAGA
This sequence comes from Tympanoctomys barrerae, assembly GCA_002564285.1. Lineage (NCBI taxonomy): Eukaryota > Metazoa > Chordata > Mammalia > Rodentia > Octodontidae > Tympanoctomys > Tympanoctomys barrerae. The sequence continues at coordinate 10,961 of NDGN011304649.1, forward strand.
AAGCCTTATGAAATTAATGGAAATTACAGGAAAGAAGTAAAGACAGGAGTAAGAGCTGTCATCTGATGAACAGAATTGTATCAGGTATGGAATCATAACTTTTTTTTTTTTTTTTTGTATTTTTAGGGAAGGGTCTACAGAGTGCTTGGAGTCTCACTACTAGATCAGACTCATAGTGATTCTCCTTTTTACAGCCTCTCAAGTGGTGGGATTCCACACCCAGTCTCAATCACCATCTCAGCTCGCCCCAGGGATGGGGCCGGCTCGGCAGGCCCTGCAATCATAAGTTTTGACAGCAGCGTTTGGATGCAGAATTCTTACTCTCAGCAGGACATTCAATGTGAGTACATTTTCTCTTAATTAAACACATCATAATTTTTCACTATTGCTAGTAGTGATGAAAATCACAAAATAGTGAATATCTGGTGCTGAGTGCGATTCTTCTGTAGTCAGCCTGGCAAGGAACAGAAAGTGTTTTCTAATGGTCCAGCCAATGGAGGGGTGGTCAGGTTATGCCTCGGGTAATCCTGTACTCTATGGTATGGCAGGAGACAGGCTTGAGCCTACCTTCTTGAAGGTACAACCTGGTGAGAAAAGAAATCAAAATCTAGCGGGTCAGGGAGATAGCTCAGGCAGGCGGGGGAGAAGGCTCAGTAGACGAAGCACTTCCCTGGCAAGCGCAAGGGTCTGGGTTCAATCCCCGGTTCCACCATGAGTTCAATCCCTGGCTCCACACAAAACCAAAACAAACAAAAGAAATCGAGGACTATGCACCCGGTCCTCTTACCCAAATCACTGGTAAGTGTGAGCTAAGGAGCGAGCTGGGCAACAGAAGCGTCAGGTGAAGCGCACTGCAGGATGCTGGAGAGCCCCGCGGAGCCCACCCGGCGCCCGCCCGTGAGCCCGGCTGGAGCCTCCCTCAGCAAGAGCACGCGGCTGCACGCGAGCTGCGAACCCGGGCTGCGGAGCAACACAGGCAGCCGGCTTAAATAAGAGCACGGAAAGAAATCAATTGGCGGAGCGTCCAGCCCAGGACGAGGACAAGGACAAGAGGAGCTAGCCCCAAGGTGGAGACGCGGAGGACGGCGCTACAGCGGTATGCGCAGGTGCCTTCGCGTGTCATGCATAACTATTTCTCCTTGTATTACAACGACTGTAAGTAATTAAAACTTATATAAGTATTACTTATATCTGGTTATTAGAGTTAGTTTAATATTTTATTTCAATTAAAACTATTTACATTTAATTTATTAATATAAATTACTATTAGCTGACTTTGCCTTAAATAAGCACTGACTTCTTTGTTCAAGTTTATTTTATTTTATTTTATTTTATTTTTAAAGAGAATAAAAATACTAAAAGATAAATTAGAAAAAGAGAATTTCACTAAACAAAATGATAGGAATTGCACAGTAGTTGTGATACTGCATGTTGTTATCTTCAGAGCAGATGTTCAGATCACCAGACACAAGCATGCAAAATTGGTAAAAAAATAAATAAATAAATAAAAATTAAAAAGAAAAAATGTTAAGCGTTAACTGTTCCTTTCCACAGACTAGTAGAAAGCAGCACACTTATCCACACTGTCTTGTGTGCATACCTAAGCTTCCCTTTCTGCTTCCTTTTCTCTTTTCCTTCACCCACGTTGCTCCTTCCTTTGAGCACTTTCCTTTCCTGCCACAATGTCTAGTCACCTTTTGGGTTTCACGTACTCTCTCAGGTACTTACACTAGGGAGACAGCACAATGTTTATACACGCGGCTCTGATTTATGTCACTTCTAAGTGTGGCCTCTAGCTCTGTCCTCTCGTTTCTATTTTACTGCAGCTGAGTAGCAGCACTGGCTTTCGGCTGACTGCACCCGTCACGATGAGCTCAAGAGCGTACACCTGGGCCTCTCACCCGGCAGTCCCGACAAGCGTGGGCCAAGGAAAGGGCTGGGCACAGCTAGAGGGCTACATCTGAGATGAGGCTTCATCACACTCCCCAGGCTAGCCTTAAATTCCTGCGCGTGAGTTGTCCTCCAGCCTCAGGTTCCTGAATAGCTGTCAGTACAGGCGCATGCCTCTGCACCCAGCTGTGGACACACCGAATGAATAGAAAAATAAAATGTGCCTCAAACATGGTTATGATGTGAGCTTCTAGGCGGAACCAGTTTTTAGAATGATTCGCTGCTCTTTTAGGTTCTTTACTACAGCAATGCATATAACAGAGGAATTAACCTACAGTTCCTCCTCCGGCCCTTATGCAAAGGTGTGTATTCCAGTACGCATATGCCCAACTCCCAGGTAGAAGTGGACCTGATGTAATTAAATGCTGGGCTGCTTTAGCTCCCGGCCACAGCCAGTTCTCAGGCTGCTGTGGGCAGCTGGGCGGCATCAGCAGTCCCTGGGCCACGCTGGAAACGGAGTGTCCCGGATGCCAGCCGACGCACAGAGTGGGCAGCTGGCCTGGGCCCTGCCTCCGTGGTAACCAGCCCTCCTGCTGATTCTGATAGCTGAGCTCGAGAGCAGCCAGCCCCTGACAGTCATTGCGTTATTCGAGAAAGTTTATTAATACATTGAAAGCGAAATTCTTTTTGATGCAATAAAAAGTGTAGCATGAATGAAAGATCTGGTTAGGCAAAAATGAGGCAATCTTCATGTGTCCTGTGTCTCAGGTTTTATTACCAGCCATTGGTGTTGTCACATATCCTCCAAACATGCAATTAAAAATGTGTATAAGTTCTTGTTCTCTTTCTTTCTTTCTTTCTTTCTTTCTTTCTTTCTTTCTTTCTTTCTTTTTTTTTGTGGAACCAGGTATTGAACTCAGGCCCTTGCACTTGCCAGGCAAGCGCTTATTCTACTGAGCTATCTCCCCAGCCCTGCGCTATCTCCCCGGCCCTATGAGTTCTTGAATGTACTCTCTACTAAAAGCAAAGCCCTTCGCTTCACGCAGCAGCCCTGATGACTGTCCAGGCTGACACCAGGAAGGGCAGCCACGGCAATGGCACGGCCCACAGTCGCCAACCGCAGCCAAGAGGTGGAAACTGACATGGGCTTCAGCTGGTGCCGAAGCGCCTACCTGCCATGCCAGCCACCCAGCAGGCTCCGGGGACGTCGCAGACCCAAGCGCAGTCCCACAACTGAGTGAGACCCCTCGTCAAAGTCAAGAAACTGGGATATAGTGCATCACTAGGGCACCTGCCTGGCCCACGTACTGCCTGGGTTCTACGCCGGTTTGCCTCGTGTTTAACAATTAGTTGTTCTGTAATGATCATGCTGAATTTATTAATATTTTCCAGATGCAGTGTCAATTACTGAAGTCAGGCCTCATTCGGCATACTTCTTTCTAGTACCAAACTATATCTGGCATGTGGTAGATGTTCACATAATTGACACATTTCTCCTAAAACCCTGAACTGGATGAACTGCTATACCACTTATAATTTAATTATAACGACTACAGTTTTAGTCTAAAATAACTAGGCAATATTTTGATGAGACTTTAGCCTACGAGAACTGATCTCCGTGCATCTGATCCATGGTGGCAGAGGTGATATTCAATGTACTGAACACACCTAGATCGAGACAGGTGCAGTATGTATGTATCGGAGGCACTGACTGAACTCCAGCTCCACAGAGACCTTACTCCAAGGAATAACTTTTTCCCTTGTGTCTGTGACGCCCTGGCGTACTCTGAGTTAATGTTTGTGGTCTAGGTAAATGTAATTCTAAAGTTCATTGAACAACCTGTGGATTCATTAGTTTTTTCATGTCTTTCCATTTCAGATTTTCATAAAATACAAAAACCCAGAGCCCCTGTTTCATCGCCAACTGTAATGCATGCACACACTCACACACACACACACACACACAAATATGGTTTTCTGCTCAGTTTGACATCTCTGTCTTTGACGAATCTTCTCCAAGCTGGGTGCAGCCCTGTGCCAATATGACCAGAAGCTTTCGCGAGAGGCAGAGCGGTGTGCAGTGCAGAGCTCTCATGGACAAGCAACGGGGGACACTGCAGTTTTGGACGAGCTGCTTCGCCACCTCTGGGACTCTGAGGGCAGCCCGGGGCTCTCTTTGCTAGTCGTAGGAGGATAAGAAGGAAGCCAGCTATTGCAGAAGGAAACGGCCAAGCCCTGTGGCGCTGACTGGCCGCACTAGGCTCTGAAAACAAAAGCGAATGCTTACCGAGCCGTAGAGTTTCCCCTTCTTGTTCATGGCTAAGTAATAGTTGCTGTTGATGGCTTTGACGGCAACAACCCCGATCTCCACCGACGTTATCTCCAGGATACCTAAAGCAGATAAATAAAGGGTAAATGGAAACAGTCTCACAGATTGAGTTGAAAGTAAAATCAAAAGACAATGTTAAGTATGTGCTGGTGGTTGTAAAACAAATGGTTAAAAAAAAGGGGGGGAGGGCTCAACCAAACCTGTTTTTAAAAACCCGGCAAATATTTCCAGTAAATATATGGAAACAAGCAATAAGGATGTAGAAGGATTCCCTTCCATTATACCCTGAGCATGTACAGAAAAATATTGTTCTAATTAAAATGCTTCCTTTGCTAACTCTGCATTTTCAACTCCATAAATATTGAAACAACTCTACTCATCTTAGCCCAGATTTCACAAAAACTTATCAGAGCCCCCATCTGTACTATGGTATTAAATTAAATCCATAGCATATGTCAATAATGTCAGGTTTACCTCAATCTGTAAAAACAATGGTAAACTATTTTTTATTCATAGGACTCTCAGATAAGCTAAGTCTCTTGGCTACAGTCAGTTTATAAATTCATTTTTGGCAAATACATTGACACTGATATTCCAAAAGACTAATCCCAGCTTTAACAATGTCTTTGGAACAATGGAATCAGCACTCTGAGTAGGAGAATTTCTTAATTTTTCTAGCAAGAACAGAGGAAGTCACTGATAGATCGGGTCCTTTCCTGCCAGTACCCAAGCTCGGGCTGGTGCATGTAAGATAATTTCATCTGAAAAGTATTTAGGTAGCACCAGGCAACGCGTTTGACACTCTACTCAAAGAACCCTCCCACTGTAGGTGAAGATCTCAGAGCTGAAGCTGCTTTCATGGCTCTCAGGAAGGCCGGTCCACAGGACAGCGGGCAGCCCTGCATTTGCGGGGTGCTGCCTGGATCCAGGGGATCTGGGTTTGACTGCTGGCTCTGCCTTTCTAGACGAGAGCCCGGAGGAGTCCCTGTGCTGCTTCGTGTTTCAGCTTCGTCTGTAAAACGGGCCGCCTGACTGTATCCCTCGTGACCTCGAGAGGACGGAGGAGGCGGTACCCTGCAGCGCGCCCACTGCTTAGTGTCCCAGTCACATCAGAGGAACGGATCCCCGAACAGTAAGAAGTTCAGGGGAACTTCCCCCCCAGTTACGTAGCCTCGTCAGGCTGTGTAAAGCGTCACAGCACACACCAAGTCTCTATCGGCACAGTCCAGAGGAGTTGAAAGCCTTCACAGACTGCGTCTTAGTTACAGTTTTCTTATTGCTGAAACAAAACACCCGACACCCGAAGTTAAAGGCGAAAGGGCCTACTCTGCCCACGGTGTGTGGAGGGTTCAGTCCTTACTCGGCTGGCCCCAAGGCGGGTGGCATGGCATAGGGCCAACGGGCAAGGTGGCCGAAGACAGCAAGAGCAGAAAGGGGGTAGCACAAGAGAAGGTTCTTCACGTCCCTTATAGTGCACGCAGGCTGCCCGCCCCGGGAGGGAGGAGCACTCCCACCCCTATCCAGCACGAGACAAGGAACAGTCACAAACTCCAGATTCAGCCGCCCCTGGAAAGCACCCCCATGACTATCTCAGGCTTTGGGGGGACACGCAGACACAAACCGTGACAGACTGCCATTTATCATGTGTATCCACCGTGAGAAGCACTGTCCCGCTCTGCACAGTAGGTAAAGGAGTCCACGGACTTCGCCCAAGGCGGCGCGGCTCGCTCTCGGCAGACTCGCCTTCCTTCCTGATCTTCCTTCGCAGGCACTCTTGGGGGCGAGCAAAAGCCCTAGCACACTCCCGCTACAAAGTTGCTGTCGTGAGAGTCTGACCTGGAGGACTCTTCTGACCTAATAGCGCATAGCGCAGCTCTTCACTCGGAGCATCTCACTAGCGCTGCAAACCCAAACTAAGGCGTGAGTGCAGAAGCTGAAAGGGGTTGTTGCTCCCCAAAAGGCACACGCGTGCGCGCACACATGCCTACAAAATTTTGAAACTATTTTCTTATAGTTTGATTGTCACAATAGTCCTCTAAAGATGCATTATCATAGATTTAAAAATTAAAGTCTCTGACATTACATAGGTCACGTACAGGAAATAAAGTGGCTTGAATCAGTGATGACAAGGGCTGGCCAAATAGCTCAGCAGATTAAAGCACCTCAAGCAGGTGCAGGGGACAGGGGCTCAATCCCCGGGCCTGCCGTGCTGGCCCTGCTCCCAGGGCACACGAGATGGCCATTGTGATGGTGGCACATACCCATAATCCCAGCTTTTGGGAGGCAGATCACTACGAGTCTGATCTAGTAGGGAGACCCTGAACACCCCGTAGATCCTTCCCTAAAATACAAAAAAGAAAAAAAATCAGTGACGACAGACGCAGGGCCACAGGCCCCCTGCCTGCCGCGGCTGACTGCCTTTCCTCTCCACGACAGCTTTCCACCCCCACAAGAGGCTCCTGACAGGAAACCACGAGCAGCGTGGCCTCCGCGGAGGACGACGTCCACGTGTGAGAGGAAAAGATCAAATAGCCCTCACGTCACAAGCCAGAGATGTGCAGCAGGGAGGAGACAAAACGTACAGGATGCTGACGTCTCCTCCTAAGAAACAAGTACAACACTGGCAGTGAATGACGAGACGTTTCTTAGGTGTGCTGTCGAAACTAGAAATTTATAGGAAAAAAGAGGAATGAAGAATGACATCGGGAAAGAATAAAGCAGGACTTCTGAAGCTGAAGATGAAGTCAGCAAAGTACTGAGAAGGCATGAAGAAGAACATCATGCAATGAACATTCCCAATGTTCGGTTATTTCTCAGAGTACAAAGCAGACAGACCACACTCAGCTTGGATACTCACCGGTTTTGTTTCCCCCAAAATAGCAATTCAGTAGGCAAAGAATTATCAGTTATTTTTTTCTACTCTATAACCAGTTAAGGTTAACTAAACAAGATTTATCTACTTAGTAAAATTCTATTTTTTTTTTTTTTGTATTTTTTTTAGTACAGGGTCTCACTATGTAGATTGGACTCGTAGTGATCCGCCTGTGTTCAGCCTCCCGTGAGCTGGGATTACGGGTGTGTGCCACCACACTCAGTCTCAATTGCCTTCTCAGGGTGCCCTGGGGGCGGGGATGGCATGGCAGGCCGGGGATCGAACCCACAGCCCGTGTGTCTGCCTGAACAGGCACTTTACTAGGCTGAGCTACTTGGCCAGCCCACAAAATCCTTATTTTTAAGATTGATTTATGAAACCTGTACATATTTATGAGGTACTATATGACATTTCAGTACATGTTCACATAACACCAAACGTATTTGTCTTCTCAAACTTGAAAAAGTTCGGCAGTGATTCAGAGTAGCAGGAACCCTGCATTATTTTATATGCTTCTGAGTTACCAAAATAATTTTTGGTGTACTATATGCTAGTGAAATTATAAACTGAGATGAACTTATGAATAATGGATAGTGACTGCAGTTATTATAAATCTGTGTGACAGTGACCTTCTTGGGGATGCCACTAGAAGGCTTCTCTGATTTTCAAGAGAAATGTCCACGTTTTCCTCTGCTCATCTTTGCTGGAGATCAAGGGTGCCGATCGCTTATCCTGGGAAGAGGGGCCAGTCCTTTGTTCGCGGCGTGTCCAAGCCACAGCCTGTTTTTCGGCGCATGCTTACTGAAATGTAAAGCTCAGCGCTGACCTAAAGAGTAGCCTGGCACGAAGGGTGGGAGGGAAGTGCGCGACCCATGTGTTTCCTGTAACTTATACAGCTCAATCCACAATTAGCTCACAAATAAAAGCTATAAGAAGGCAAGTAACACCTGAAAATTATGGCATCAATAAAAGGAAATGTAAAGTGTATTTCTCATTCATCTAATTCAGATATTTTGTAAATGAAAAGACATCTTCTTGTAGTGAAAGTCTGTGATTTATATTTAGTTACAGTCATTTCAGCTTTGTTAGCCATCCGAAGATGAATATGCCAGGTGGTACTGTAAATCTATTTAAGGGCATCTGGACAGTGTAGTTTAAACACTTGAGAGGTGTAGTAGGAAAAGGGCATTCTTTTAAGAACTGGAAATACAAAGCCAGAGAAGTTGTAACTCTTGCCCAGAAAAGTCTGCGTTCTCCTGGGAAAGAGGCAAATGCGGAGAAAAGCGCCAGGAAGCGCGCTGTGCGCCGGGAGGACAGGAGGCCCGAGGCCGCTGCTCCTCCAGCGGGCTGCTGCGGCAGGCTGGCCCGAGAGGCCCTGGGGGTCTGCAGGGCCAGCGGGGCTCCGTGGAAGCAGGGAAGAGGGAGGAAAGCCATTCAGGGGGCACAGAGGAGCGCTTTCCAAACAATCAGGAACTCCTGGTCTTTGGCCAAGGTTAGGAGGCGAGGGAGAACGCCTGGCAGCGCTGAACCGGGCCCCAAACCCGGCTCAGGTCCGCGATCGGGAGCAGATCCTACGGACGTGAGCAACTGGGAGGCGTCGTATTTTTACAATTATGTATAATTTAAAATATATGTAAGTTATAATACAATGTATAAAATAAATGCATGAAGCATTTTAAAAAGCAACATTTAGTAAATTTAGGTAAACAACAGAAATTTATGAGTTTCATTTTGAGTTGTAAAACTTAAAAAAAAAAATTGGTCTTCACTGCATTCCAAAAGCAATGGTGACGGGGGTTGGGTCCGATCAGCCAGATCCGCAGGTGCTGCCTGCGGAGGTGCCGCGGCCGCAGGATGGGAGAATTCTGCGGGCTGCTGAACTCCACGAAAACAAACCAAAAGCCACAGTTTGCACTAAGTCACCTTTCTAAACTCGTGGAGTCTGAGAGCACGGCGGTCAGCGCTTGCTAGGCTCTGAAGAGTCGCGGAGCCCCGCAGAGGCGGCCCTGAAGGCCTCCTGGACGCGAGCCTCGGCCGCTGCCCGAGCCGCTGGGGCAAGGCAGCCACCGGCCTGGGAGCCGCTTTCTTCTTTAGTAATGTTTTCATGGACAGAAAAGGAAAAAATAAAAAGCAAATATACCTTTTTTTTTTTTTAACAGAGTGAATACAGACAGGAGAAAAGCAGTATGTGAAAAATAAATGCAAAACCCTAGTATTCCTTTCTATACAAGCAGAACGTGAAGAGGCGTTAGAAGTCTAGAGTGAGGGAGTGCGTGGCGGCTGAACGTTCGCTTGCATCGTGACCGCTGCGGAGACGCGCAAGACAGTCTGCAGCGAGTTTCTAAAGAGACACTCTGTGCTGCAAGCCTGAGACAGGTTATTGGGTTGGTTTTACACTGATGCTGAAATCCATATCACTTGACACTCAGAAAAGCGTGTTTGTCAACAACAACCAAAGCAAGGATAACGCAATCAGGTAAAGTCTGCCTGCAGTAGTTTACAGCTGAACATGATGAGGTCACACGTGAACAATCACAGTACAGAGATATTATAGTAAATGCTCTGTGAGAGACACGGGTGTCGCCACGGCTTTCCACAAAGAAGAAACCTAGACCTTCTGCATTGAGGAAAGGGACCACGAGGCGCAGCAGGACAGTAGGAGGGGCTAGGAGGGGGAAGCGGTGGACACGTGCCATACGGGTATCCACGCTAACTCTCTTCCTCCCAAGTTACTGTCAGAGTCCAAAGCCGATCTCTTGGGTCCTGCTGCAGCAGCCTTCCACGTGGGCCCCTCCACGCGGCCCCCTCCACGCGGCCCCCTCCACGCGGCCCCCTCCACGCGGCCCCCTCCACGTGGCCCCCTCCACGTGGTGCTCACACTGCACTGCACGCTGCAGGGTTCATGCGGCCCCACCCAGCAGGGGTGACACCATGGCTTCCCACTAGCCTTCTGTTAGGGTGCACCGGCTCTCTACACTCTGTGTTGCGTCTTTCTCAGGGGACCATAACAATCAACATGCTCGACATTCACTGAATGAAAAACCTGACCAATGCGTGGGGAGCCCCATGACGGGCTTGGTGTGGTAAATATGAGCATTCATTAAATAGAGATTATTTCCGATGGTACAGTCCCATCTGCAAAACTTAAAGTGCATTAATATTCCATGTCCAAATAAAGTGAAAATGAAAAACTAAAAGTGATTGTCACAGCACTGTGTGTGCCGCAGGCATACGCTGGACTGGAACGGCCACAAGTGCGGCATGAGGCCCGGTCACAGGGGTGCTCAGCCTTCATGAGGTAAACAGCATTTGCTGGAGCATGAATCTAAGGGGGGTAGAGAGCACCATCGTACTGAAAGTGACCCTCAGGTCACGTATTTCAATGCCCTTAAGCTTGCTTGCAATTAACCTTCAGAAAGCACATCCCAGGTACCCCTGTAATGTGAACTGCTGACAGGCCAGCTTGCCCGCAGTCTCAGCCTCCCTAGCACTCGGATTACAGGCGTGTACCACTAGGCCTGGTCTCAGTGTCCAGCTCAGCTTGCCTGGGTGGGGGGACAGTGCAGCATTGGTGCCCGGGACTGAACCCTGGTCCCTGCACTTGCCTAAGCAGGTGCTTAGTCCGCTGAGCTATCTCACCAGCCCTCCAAAGCAATCATTTTTGAACACAAAGAGATGAACGACCCTACAGCTCTGTTTACCATCTTCTAGAACTCAGACTTGGTCATTGAAACAGAAACCTGGCACCTCAGTCTTCAAGGTTTACCATTTGCTGTTCTCACAGAGATTGCTAAGCGAAGCTGAGTGCTTTTCTGGACGAATCCAGGTTATCAGCACTAGCTTTGATCCCTGCATCCGCCGTGGAGGAGGGACACTCAAAGGTACCCAAGCGCTAGATGAGTGCGAGCTGGAAATGGATCTGAAAGCCTGTTAGAACCGAGCAAAAGCTAAGAGCAAGGCCTGAGGCGCCCTGTCAGAGCACAGCTTTTACTCAGAAACTTGTTCACAGTTGGATTCCGAAGAGCGAACATCTGAACAAACCTAACGCTGGTATTCTGGGGGAAACGTAAAAAAACTGCTTCCATGTCTATGGTAAAACAAATGTAGGAATTATTCCTATGTTGTAAAAATTATAATAATTGGATAATATTCTTAATATCTAATATCATATCATCTACTTCACAAGCACCAGTTTGGGGAAAAATTACAACAGCAGTTGCTATTTCAGCTAGTAGCTATAGCTTTGAATTTGTTCAAAACATGATTCGGCTTACAGTTCCAGAAAATAAATTGTACTGTTACCTGTGAGGAGTCCAGTGGATTCTAGGCTTCTGTGAAGCAATTCATTTTTAAATATCTAATTTCTAAGAGCTAAATAATTCCCATCATAGAACTATCTTTAAACTAACAATATTTTCCCTCCTTTTAATATGTGGCCTGGTGACACTCGGGAGGGTGGCTGCAGCTACCGTCTCTCCTGTGTCGCTCACACCTCCTGGACAGTGCTGAGAGGCTTGTGTCGACATTAGCTTGGCTCCTACGTGCAATTCCTCTGTCCCTAAAAGTGACCCCAAGGGTCCTGCTGGCTTTGGCTTAAGTAAGTACCATGCTGCCAAAGTGTGGGACACACACTGTCCCCACGCCCTGCCTTTGCGCTTTCAATACTGTCCACATTCTTCCTCTGATAACTATCCCTCACCACATGGCTTCTGGTCCTTTCTGTGCCCTCTTGCCTGTCCCCTAACTATAGGAAATGTTTCATTTCTTGCTGTCCTCTGACTTTGTTCTTCCCAAGAGATGGCACAGCGTGAGATCCAGAGAGGCCGAGGGCTCGTGCACGCACGTAGGAAGGTTCCTCAGAGCGAAAGGCAAACTCTCAGCCCACGTCCATGTCCGCATGTCGCCAGGTCTGTGTGGACCTTGGTGAGCCATCGGCAGGCAGGCCCAGATTTTATAGCCGCTAAATGCTTTGAGACCGATCTATCTTGTTGCTTACCCAGAAGCAGTTCGTTCTAATTTACTTGAGTCCGATCACCATTGGTTGGTTGTTTATAAAATGAAAAGAAAATTGAAAGCTGACATAAGTGGTTGCAGAAATTACTACCTGGCATATTTCAACAAACAGCCACCGTTTCAATACAGATATTTACCCTCAATATAGCACTATAAAAAGTCTACCCCATTTACTGAAGTTTTTATGAATTTCTTTAATGCAACTCACTATAATAGATTGCATTTTTCTACCTTAATTTAATGAAAAATAAAATGGTTCAGCACAGCACATCTTGCCATTGGCTTTCTCGCAGGAAAAAGTCCAACTCAATGCAATGGCGTGTTTGTAAATTAGCTAAGCACAAATAGACCCAAGTAGTAAAATATTTAACGTGGAACAAGTCTGAGAGACTCCAGCTCACTGTTCGCTGTGACCATGCGTTCTGTAAGTGTGCCAAGCCTTCCACATGCTGTGGAATAACATGAGAATGCAGAACCAGCCTCCAGCACTTTCCACGGCTACCTACAGAGCGCGTAATTGCGGCCTTCACTGAGAAACAGACATACTGACTGTGGTAGACACATTTTGACTTAATTGTGCAGAAAGACTGCTTGCCCACTCACACACACGTGACATACTGGAGCACTCACTTCCTTGCCCTCTATAACCACCAGCTAGGCTTTTGTGCCTTAGCTCCTGGGAGGAAGGCTTCGGGTTTTGCTGGAAAGGGGATGGTTAGTCAAGCACTGGTAAGGTCAAGCCTCTCCTGACTAGAGCTTTCCAGGTGTTGCCAGACAGCAGGGTGGAGCTGCTGACTGCCCCCAGCTCTGCGCAAATGCCCTCCGACTGGGCAGCCCACAGAGGAGGAGACAGCGCCCTGGGGCTGCAGCTGGGCGACAGCTCCGCACTCTCACTCCTGGTCACCATTAAGGCACAAGGGCGTCTTGGGGGGCACTTTCATAGGGATCCAGGGACAGGGTTTGCACGCCCACGTATTGTGAAAAAGCATAAAAACGAGGCTTCAAAAGTAGCTTTTTGTTGTTTTTTTTTCTTGTATTTTAGGGAAGAGTGTATATAGGGTGTAGACTCTTAGGGTCTCACTACTAGATCGGACTTGTAGCGCTCCCCCTGTTCACAGCCTCCCAAGAGCTGGGATTACAGCCGCGACACCCAGTCTCAGTCGCCATCTCAGCACACCCTGGGGGTGGGGCCAGCACAGCTCCAAAGTGCCTTTTACCATGTTTTATTCTCTTTTTTTAAAAAAAGGTGTGGGTGAGACAGTCCATTACAGACTATGTGAAAAAGTGACAGGGGACATGGAGGAAGCTGAGGAAGACATTGGAGCCCCAGCTAGATGGCGGGAGGGAGGGTCACTACTTTGGTGAAATACAATAAAGAACTGATATAAGGGTGGGCGGGACAGCTTGGCAGACTAAGTGCCAGCTTAGGCAAGCGCAGGGACCGCGGGCTGATCCCCAGCACCACATGGCGCTGGCCTCACCCCCGGGGGGGCTGGGCCTGCCGCGGAGTCTGGGCTTAGTGGTGCACACCTGTAATCCCAGCGCTGAGGAGGCTGAACGCCGGAGGACCACCCTAACTCCGAGCTGCTTAGGGAGACCTTGTACCAACCAAATACATAAAAACAAAACAAAACATAAAAAGAACCTGATATAGAATCCAGTAAATATGACATTTAGAAATAACGAATGAAAAACGGAACCTAGGGCTGCTTCTTTAAGTATTCCCCACACACTCTTGGTGTTCCTGTCTTGAGTCACAAGTCTTAGAGACTTCTAGTCAGAGCAGATGCACCTGACGTGGTGTGGCCTCTCACTACGGTAGGCTGAAAGAGAGCTAGCATTACAGCTCATACAAAGCTCAGCGCTTACGTTAGCTTGAAATAGCATGTTCTTAAGAGAGTTCGCCCACCTTTTAAGGGAAAAAACGAATAATTCTGGTTTTCAAAATGAATGCCGGTGGCTAAGGGGAAGCTTTCCTGGAGGTGTTGTCTACAAAGAACCAATGGGGACACTTGAGAAGCCCCTAAAACCGTGTAGAGGTTGAGTGGAAAAAAAGAAAAAGGAAAAGAAAAAAGAAACAAAACTCTGTCCGGTGAGATGTGAGCTCTCGGCTTGGTGGAAGTGCCAGCGCGCTGTCAAATAAAATGTGTTGAAACTTCAGCACTGAAGGACAAGAGATACATTACAACAGCCACATGTTTTTCTGAGATTCAGATTAGAGGACAAAACAGAGGAATATAAAGCCAAAAACTGAACATTAACAGAGAACAAAACACTCAAAGAAAAAAATTTCTCAGTTGACTTGATTTTGTGTGGCTTGCATTACTAAAATATTTGTCTAGGGGCCAGGAAGACAGTGCAGGGACTGAAGCACCTACCTCAAAGCGCAAGGTCCTGAGTTTGATCTCTGGCGCCACAAAAGTAAATAAATAAAGAAATAAGAAAGATACGTCTAAACCATGCTATTTGTAATGTTTGATTTTCCTCAATTTAAATTTTACTCAAAATTACTATAACTTTTAATTTTGTTGTTGTTATTTTAGGGAAGAGTCTACAGAGTGTTCAGGGTCTGACTATCTGACTGGACTTCTAGTGATCTGCCTGTTTACAGCATCCCAAGAGCTGGGATTACGGCTCACGCCACCACACCCAGTCTCAATTGTCATCTCAGCGCATCCTCGTGGTGTGACCAGCACGGCAAGCCCAGGGATCGAACCCCTGGCCCCTGCGCCTCAAACTTGGAAGAACAATGTTCAAGGAGAAGCTACCCTGAACTTTACACTACATTTAGGTTCAACTGGACAAAATCTCTCAATATTTTATCTCTAGGAAATGTATTTATTTGTAAATTCTAAATTTTTTTAAGTTCAATTTTATTTTGAAGAGTAAAAACCTAAGCAAAAACAAACAGAAAAAACCAGAAATATGCTAACATACAATACATATGTTATAGATTTTCAAAACAGGAAAAGCTAATTAACAATGGTTGTTATACTGTTTTTATCATCATGAAGAGAAACCAACTAACAGCAAATGCTGGGGAGGCCATGAAGGAAAAGGAGCCCTTCTGCACTGCTGGTGGGAGTGTAGACTGGTGCAGCCACCAGTCAGTGTGGTGGCTCCTCACTGGAAAGACTAGGACTGGAAATCCCACGCAATCTAGCTACCCCGCCTTTGGGTATCTTCTCAAAAGAACTGAAAACATCATACCATAGTGATATATGTGCACCTGTGTTTACTGCAGCACAATTTGTCACAGCCAAATCTTGGAAACAACCAAAATGCCCATCACTTGAGGAGTGGATGAAAAAGATGTGGTGTTTCTACACAATGGAGCACTACTCAGCTATAAAGACAGACAACTCTAAGCCTTTATATGTAAGTGGATGCAACTAGAGGCTTTACTCATAGTGAAATCAATCAGACCCACCTGTGTAAATACCATATTGTCTTCCTAGTGTAAGAACCCGAAAGAAGAAATAAAACTTGAAAGGTATAATACATATAGTAAAATGGAAAGAAACTGAATTTAAGGATTAAACAATGAAGAGGAGAAAAAGGAGAAAAGAGGAAAAAAGGAAGGGGGAAAACATGCAAGTACACACAGGGGATGGCTGAGAAGATTGTACTAGTATTTTCCATCAGTTTTTTTTTAATAGCAGTTAATGTTTAGAATTTTCACCTTGACTAACACTGTACGCCGACATCTGCGATCCGAGCAACTACATGGAGGGTCGCAGTGTACAATATAAACCCTCGCTGGATGCCTCTCATCCTGTCCTCTAAATGTGTACCATCTCTAATGCCTTATCTGTTATTATACTCTCCTTAAAATAAATTTTTGAAAAAGACAAGGAAAAAATATTAAGATTTCTTGAAAGTAGGCATTCACAGTCAATTATTTGTCCAATCTTACATAACTATATCTGTTAATCTGAGCAACAGGTTTGACAATAAAAACAGTACTATAACTAGCACTGTTAATTAGCTATTCATGTTTTGAAAATCTGTAACATATGCATTGTTGTATGTTACCCTGTTTCTGCATTCATTTATATTTATCTGTTAAAATCTGAAAGTATTTCTCCACAAAAGACAATTTCAATATTATTTAATGCATATCACAAATTGCAAGAGGGAATCTGACTTGCTAAATGTTGCCTAGCTTTTACAGTATAGTCAAATAATAATTAAAGTGAAGTGAAAGAACAAATCTAGCTGTGTGTGGTGGTGCACATTTGTAATCCCAGCCCTCTGACTGGATGAAGCAGGAGGATCCAAATTCTAGCTCACCCTGGGAAGAAATTTAATGACTTAGAAAGATTGTATCTCAAACTAACAAACAAACAAATAAAACCAACAAAACAAAAAACCACAAAAACATAAACATTTACAAGTCCTAGGGATGTAGCTCTGTAGAAATGCTTGGGACTCAAATCCCCAGTACAAAGAAAGAAAGAAAGAAAGAAAGAAAGAAAGAAAGAAAGAAAGAAAGA
>NDGN011304665.1:0-13494 GCA_002564285.1 Tympanoctomys barrerae
CAACCCTGACTCTGAGTGTCTTAGGGCTCATGGAGCAAGGTCATTCCCCAAAACTCACTAATCCACATAGGAAATCCCAGAAAACACTGATCTGTGTAACAGAGGGCGGATTTGTAGCATCTCCAGAGGACTGAACTTGTGTCCATTTCCAAACCCTGTAAAGACTTTAAAAGCCAAGTGTATGTAATCACTGCGTAGGTCCCTACATCATCTGCTCTCAAGATTAGACACAATTGGAAAAAGAATGGCTTTGTCCCGGGCACAAGTTTACACTTTGCATAGGACACTACTGCTGCCAGTGTTGATGGGAAAACCCTCCAGAGGTTCACAGATGTGACCAGGGAACCTCACGTCACAGCACACCTGCCTCATTTTCAGTTTTCTTACTTTTCTTCAATTTTTAATTTTTATTGGCACGTTTGCAGTACATGGTGACTACGTTCTGCCTGGGGTGTCAGTATGTGTGCAGTACACAACTTAATTCCTTGTTTCTTCTGTTTTCCATATTGCTTGTCATTAATGCCAGCAGCACTGTACACCTGATCTTACTCTCTGTAATATCTTAAAATTTGGTGTTCAAAAGTGAAACAAATTTTATAGGTACAGTATTATCACAGAGTAATTCTTGAATATTTCATGACAATTAATACAACATCAAGAATAACCAACTCATTTGTATTAATACGGCTAATGCTTTGAAAAATTTTTTTGAGATCCAAAGAACTTTCAGGTAAGGGAAAAATGCTTTGCACTATCAATACCAGTTATGTAATAAGACTTTCAGGAGCAGCTCAGGGGTAGCCGGGTCCTGGGCACAGGGGTCCGTGAAGAGCCTGGTTTCTTTCCTTATTCCTGCTTGGGAAAAGGTCAGAAGGAGTATATTGGAGGCTGAAGATAGGCTTCACACACAGAGGAGACTGTTTGATTTCACTACACTTTAATTTTTTGTAGGCTTTGAGCAACCAAATCTTGGTTTTCAGACATGATGGACAAAAACTATCATCTTATTTATTAGTGGCGATTTGGAGGGTTAATGAAACTGATATGGCAGCTGCTCTTATCATAGCAAGTTATTGCAACTCCCTGACCAGCCTAATCCCATCATTTCCTTATCAGTTATCATTTCTGCAGTGTAAACTAACCTCAGGGCTCTTCGCTCAGGGAACATATGCTTCACAGATTCTACATGAGGACCGAAATGGGAAGGAAGACATGCAAGTGCAGGCATAGAAGGACCAGCAACGAAGAAAAGTATTAGACACAATGTAAATATTTTAGTTGTGTGAAAGAACTGCAAGAATTATATTTGTCCTGTTAAAATCTCTGATATTTTATAACATTCACTTTTAAATGTGGACATAAGAATTAATTAATTATTCTTACATATTTATAAGTCATAAATGTGGTCCATCACTTGATATAAGATACAGAGCTGGGGAGAGTTGGTGAAAATGAAGAAACACAGTTTCATTAGATACCTAGAAAGGCTGCTTTCACAGAGAAACATTTTCTTGAAGAACTTAGCTAATAATACTCAGGATTTTAAAAAAAATTGTTGAAAATATACCTCTGTAATAAAAAACGATAATAATCACCTAGAGTGAAGGCCTGGGAGATAGCTCAGCAGCACATGCACCTGCCTGGCAAGTACAAGGTCCTGAGTTTGATCCCTGGTGGAAAAAAAAACCAAAACCCTCATCTAGTGAGAAAAAACTTTGAAGTGTGTGGGAATCTTCATTTCTGCATCAGGTATCAGGTAGAGGGACAGTGAAACAGCCGGTTGTCCCATGGTGAACAAACGTCACTTTTTATTTAACAAGCACTAGCATATGTTCTTGTTAGGTCAGACTATGGCTGAAAAATATTTCTTAGAGGACTTACTTTCAGGGAAATCAGCTGACAGCAACATAATGCTAACTACAAAATGTTGCAAGGGAGCTGCAAAATCCCTGTGTGCTCTGTGGGACCTCACCCTCCTGGCTTTCTGGGGCTTATCTGTCGTGGAGGAAAGAAAGCACAGCTCATTTATCATCTCTTCTTTGCTCTGAAAGACACTAAATCTTCTCAGTGATGATAACATGTACCTAGCTGGACTAACAGAAAGACTAAAGGCTAAGATGATTTTATTGGCTACAGAAGAAGCTAGGTACGAAATACGCTAAAACACTAAAATGGTCATTGCAAAATACTGAAATTTGTACTTTTAGCAATGGTCTTTTAACCTAATTATGGTGATTTTTATGTGTTATTTAGGTATATGATATCTGCTGCACCCCAGTATTTTACTGGTAATGTGGAAATGCAGTGTCAAGTGCTATTTATGTAAAAATTACTGACTTTAGAAATTGTGGGGCCAGCCAAAGAGCTCAGCGGATTAAAGCAGCTGCTTAGGTAGACACAGGGGCTGGGGGTTCGACCCCCAGGCCTGCTGTGCCAGCCCTGCCCCTGGGGTGCCCTGAGATGGTGATTGAGACTGGGCATGGTGGTGTGCGCCTGTAATCCCAGCACTTGAGAGGCTGTAAACAGGAGGATCACTGAGTCGTATCTACGCAGTGAGACCACGTACACACTGTAGACCCTGCTCTAAAATTTTTTTTTTAATTGTTTCCCTGGCTCCTAAATTCTTAGAAAAACACATTGACTCATCTAGTAAAAGTTTGAGGCGTTTTCTTTTCTGTAATTTCTAGTGGGGAATATAATAAAGGAAAGATAAAGTTTTCATCCTCCTGATGTTAGAGCTGAGCAGGGAAGCACGCCAACACATGTAGTTCTCATCCAAGCGGGAGGTTGCCTGAGAAGGTTGGCTGGAGGGGCGCGCAGGGCACAGAGAGACTGGGTGACCGTTGCGTGCGGGGACAGACAGGAGACCGACACGAGAAGAAGGGCGGTGCCGGAAGAGGTTTCTGGAACTGTGGTGCTGAGGAAGAAAGCTGTCTATGGAGAGCAAGCAATCCTGGTGGTGCTAGATACATTCATACAGGGCGTAAACTGAAGGATCGGGGAGATTTCTTGTACCACCAAGATAAGAGAATCTTTGATCCCTACTATTTTTAAAATTATGCTGAAGATGACTATGTGATAATATGCTCTTTTTTTATAGGCAGAATATATTTATTGAGAGGAAGAAAGCCCCTGTCCAAGAGAGGGAGAGGAGGGGGACCCGAGTGGGTGATTCCCCGATAATATGCTCTTCATGAAACATTTTCATAGTTTCCTTGGTGACGTAGTGCTATTTTTAACTTTCTCGTTATTCATTCAGCTGTCCAACAAAGCTATTGACTTCTTGCATACGGAGCTTACACTGTAGAGGGAGGCTTTGTTTATTTAGGGTGTGTCAGCTATGAGTCACACCATAAACGGCGCCGGCTTTGATCATTTGGGTCAGTTACCCATGCTTACGATGCATGACCCAGGGGACTAGAAGGCAGGGTGTGCACCCCTACGAACGCCTTCGGACTGCGCTTTTCCGAAAAGCTTCCAGGTGCAAGCAATCTTGAGTTACTAGACACAGCGTATCTTCTCTCCCTTGTTCTAGGACATGGTCTGTTGAACAAGTTCTGTGAAGCTGTGGGTTTGAATTTTGCCTCTATTCCTCATCTTTTTAAATGAATTACTTAAGTTTTGAACCATTGTTTTGATAGTGAACTAATAGTATAATTATAGGTTGTAAAGGTATATATACAATTCTTTGTGTGGAATAGTTGTTTGATAAATAACAACTATTTCTTTCTTTTTTTAAAAATTTTCTTAGGGAAGGGTCTACAGGGTGTTCAGGGTTTCACTACTAGATCAGACTCATACTGATCCTCTTGTTTATAGCCGCTCAAGTGCTGAGATTACCGGCCTGCCTCTCAATCACTATCTCAGCGTGCCCTGGGAGTGGGCCAGCTTGTAAGGTCCAGGGATTAAATCTCCCACCCCTGTGCCTTTAATCCACTGAGCTATTTCGCTGGCCCAAGTGTTTCTATTATTGTCTACTACTACTGCTTCAATTTCAGCAAATTAATTTTGTTTATCAGAGTTAGGGAACTTTATTACTTTTTAAAAATTCAGTTTACTAGTATATTTTAGATATACATAATGATCATATTTATCACGGGAATTTGTAGCCATACACATTATATTTTGATTCCTTTTCTCCTAATCCCCTCCTCCTTTCAACCCACCTCCCTCTCCTATTTCCAAAACTTCGTTTCCGTTTTATCTTTTCCCCTTCCTTCCCTCTTCACCCACCCTAGTTCTTTCCTTCTGAACAATTTCTTCCCATTCCAAAACACCTATTGTACATTTTGCTTATTTACTCTTTCAGTTTTTTACACCAAGGAGCCAATACAATATTTACACATGAGTCTGGCTTATTTCACTTAAGAGTACGGTCTCAAATTGCATCCATTTACTTAGAAATGCCTCAAATTTATCTTCTTTGTGGCAGAGTAGTGCTGTACTATATAGAAAAACACAACTTCTTTATACATTCCTCAGCTGATGGGCACTAGGGTAGTTTCCAGGGTTTGGTTATTACAAACTGTACTGCTATAAATATGGGTGCACATGTGTCGCTCTGGTAGGGCGTGTTAAATTCTTCCAGGAAGATATCCAGAAGGGGACTACCTGGGTCACAAGCGGCTTCTAATTCTAGTTTTCTGCGGACTCTGTACTGATTCCCACAGTGGCTGCGGCAGTGCACACGTCCACCGGCAGTGGAAGTTCATGGCTCTCCACAGCCCTCTGGCATTTGTTAGTGGTTGAGTTCTTAATAAGGGCCATTCTTTCCGGAGTGAGATCGAATCTCAGTGTTGTTTAATTTGCATCTCTCTAATAACCAGTGATGTCGAACATTTTTTTCATATATTTATTTTCTGTTTCTACTTCTTCATCTGAGAAATGTCTATTCATCTCAGGTGCCCGTTTTTGCACTGGGTCTTTAAATTTGGAGGGTCTGAGTTTTTCAGTTCTTTATATGTTCTAGATCTAAGTCCTTTGTCTAAAGAACAACTAGTTGAATTTTTTTTCCTCACTTGATGGGTTGTCTTTTCACTCTGTTGATTTCTTTTGTTGTACAAAACAGGTAAGATGAGACCCCTGTTATTGATTTTTTAATATTATTTTCTGTGCTATTTGGCTTTTGTTTATGGTCTCTGACTACATCTATGTCTTCAAGGGGCTACTTATTCTCTCTTCCAGCACATTTAATGTTTCTGCTTTAATATTTAGATTTTTTTTTTTTTTTTTGACTCAGGGATTGAACTCAAGCCCTTGTGCTTGCCAGGGAAGTGCTTATTCTACTGAGCTATCTCCCCAGCCCCTAATATTTGGATCTTTGATCCACTTTGATTTTAGTTTAGTGCATGGTGACTGACATGAGTCTAGTTTTAGTCTTTGGCATGTGGAAAGGCACTTTTCCAGCACCATTTATTACACAGACTGTCTTTATTCCAAGCACATATTAACTGATTGCAGCTCTTTTTCTCCATGCTTTTCTGCTGCACAAGTCTGTCCACTGCTGTAGGACAGAGAGTCTTTTCTGACTGCCTCCGATTCTCCCTGCCCAGCCACAGTGAGCACAGAATATGTTGCAGGAAAGAGTGTCCTTTTCCAGGACTCCTTGCTTCCATTTGCATCGTTACTACTCAGGCTGTATGGACAGGGCAGGCTCTGACTCCTCCTCCTGCAGCAGAAGGGGGCATTGCTGCAGGGAGAACATGTGCTTCCCAGCTGTGTAGTCGAATGTAGCTGACCGGGTCACTTTCTTGGGGTCCTGCTCACAGTGCCATTGGCATTTGAACCACAAATGAAACATACACATTGGGCCGGCCAGATAGCTCAGCAGACTGAAGTGCCTGCTTACACAGAGTGTAGTGTCCAGGGTTCCATTCTAGGTGTGATGTGCCAGCCCAGTCCCCGGGGTGCACTGAGAAGGTGATTGAGACTGGGCGTGGTGGTGAGCACCTGTAATCCCAGCACTTGGGAGGCTGAACACAGGAGGATCAATACAAGTCCAATCTACATAGTGAGACCCTGTAGACCCTGTGCTAAATACATTTAAAAAATATACATTTCTTTAAAAGAACTGTTTATGGTAAATATAAAATCTTGGCTCAGAATGCAGTTAGAGGCATTAAATACTTCTGCTTGTAAAGAATTCTGTCCCAGTGTTCAGAAATGGGAGCTGGGGAGATAAGCAACAGAACTATTTTACAAAATAATGGAGCAAGTAAATTTTGTACTAAAAAATTCTTTCTTTAAAAATCGAGAGTATTGGGTCGGGGAGATGGCTCAGTAGAATAAGCACTTGCCTGGCAAGCGCTAAGGGTCTGAGTTCAAACACAGCTTCNAAAAAAAAAAAAAAAAAAAAAAAAATCGAGAGTATGGGCCAGGGAGATGGTTCAGTGGAATAAGCACTTCCCTGGCAAGTGCAAGGTCCTGAGTTCAATCCCCGATTTGGCAAAAATAAAAATAAAATTAAAAAATAAAAAATCGAGAGTATTGGGGCTGGGAAGATGGCTTAGTAGAATAAGTCCTTGCTTGGCAAGTGCAAGGGCCTGAGTTCAATCCCCAGTTCAAAAAAAAAAAAAAATTGAGAATAAGAAAAAAGAAAATCCGTATTAGCCAATATATATTGGGCCCTGGAGAATGTTACAAATTTTAAAGATGTGACCATCGTGCTGTCTTAGGAACTGCCTCTGCCCTGGTGGTTGTGTTACTGCTCCACAGTAGGGAGCCGCTGGCTCAGGCTGGAGTGACCCTTCAGAGCAGGTTTCTGAGTGGATGTCCTTGTCTGTTTTCTCCGTTGTTGTGCTGACAACTGGCACATGAGCCAGATGTGTGCATTCTATGGTTATTGAACTCAAGATCACCCTTTTGACTTAGGGTTTTTATTTACTTCCTGCGAAGGTAACACCATGTCTTCTTGGTTTGCACAGCAAACCACTTAACTATGATGTTATTTGCATACAGGAAAATGAATTAGAAACAAAAGATAGAACTTATAATAAAAGAAACTTAGCAAAATAAAAACAATGCTTCACATATATTGCTGTAGTAAGTGGCTAAATTGTAGCTATTTACAGTTTAAAATTTTTAGAAAAATAGCAAGCTCTGCAAAAGAATGGAAAATTGCAGTATCTTCTTGTGATGCAGCCTCTTGTCCTCAGGCATTACTTGTCTTATCTCCTCTGTAAATATTGCCTTTGGTCTCTTGCTCTAAGATCCAACAAAGGGCAAGATACTGCGAGTTCTAATGAGCATTAATTCTAATCCTACTGCTATACTTGTCTGAGTATCACTTAAATCTGCTAATTTGTTCTAGTCTTAAGTGTGTCCCTTGTCTTTTTTGGTGAGGTCTTTATGACTTAAGCTTCCTTCTTTTAGTTTCAAATTAGAGACACATCACTTCCACGTTTAGTTTCCATCGGGTTCATATTTCATTCATTTCTCTCAGTTTTGGTACATGTTAGAAGTTATTTTCCTTCACATGCGTGAACTTTTGATGTGTGTTGTAAAAACAAAGCAGTTGTGCCATAGGTTATAGACTGTCCTCCTTCTGTCAAAACTGAGAACTTGGAAACTTCTTTTGGTCTGCCACAAATATGAAAATGTTCATTTACTATGATCACTGCACACTGTCATTTCTCAAATATGACAGCTCTTTGAAAATATTCCTTATTACATGTATTTTAAAACACTCCAACTCAAATGCCGCTGAGGCAATACAGGTGGCTTTGCAGCCTGACAAGTGAGACTTCATCTCTGGCTCTTGCTTTTCAGGGCCTATCCCTGACCCCTCATCAGGGAGAAAGAGCCTGTGGCCTGCCTCAATGTGGCCACCAAAGACCACATCGCCCTTGAGGCCCCTGGACTCTGAAAAATCCCCTTCAAACAGCCCAGCTCAGCTCCTTTGACCATTGTGGGGAGGTCCCAGCTGGTCCGCAGAGGTGGGCGCAGCAGACTGGGTGGTCTGGAGAAAGTTGCTTTGGGGACAGCATGGATGGGTGGGGTCTGGATGTGAGGGCAGCCCCTCATAGTGAGCAAGGGTGGAGTGCTGAGGGCCAGGGAGGGCTGGTGTTCACCCACCAGGCTCCCACGGGACCCCGAGTCTGAACATTCTGAATTCACACCTGCTACCTGATTCTGACGGAGGCGAACTGTCAATGTCAGAGGACAAGACTACCTTGCCTAGCACTTTGTTGACTTTATGCTTTCTAAATGTTTAGGCATTTGGTTGCTGACTCCCATTTTGTAAATGCTTAGAGGTGGGAGCGCGGGGCCAGTTCCTGCTTTACTTTTGTGGTCAGAAAGGACTCTCGCAATTCAGATCCCTCACTGCTTCATCCCTCTGGATTTAGATGGTGATGCCCAGAACGACATGTTCAACAGTGAGCCTTGAATGCACGGGGAATCTGCTTGTTCTCTCTTATTTCATCTTTTCTGAGTTTGGATGAAAGTCAATGGAAAGAACTGTGTTTATTTTAGTTACACCTGACGCTGGTTTTCCTTGAAAGACTCCTTCACTTACACAGCGTTGTTCCTGTCCCTGCCCTAGGTATCACTACTATGGGATCGGCATCAAAGAAAGCAGTGCCTATTACCACTCCGTTTACTCCGGAAAGGGCCTCACAAGGTAGCGCCCCAGCACACTCAAGCCACGTTCTCTGCATCTCCCCACATGCATGGCATCTGCTGCTCAAGCGGCTTTTTCATTTTGCTTATTAAAGTTTTCTTTAACTATATAGCCTTACCATCAACTTTGTGTTGACATCTATAGTTCACAGTCTAGTAGGAGTAGTTGTTCAATTGTATAGTTTGTAGTAATGAGAATCGTTGGAGAACTGAGCACACCAGAGAGATGAACAGGAGAAACTGAGGGAACAAAAATTTCCCTTAAAGTGGTTTGTACTCGTGAGGCTGAGTAGACTGAAGGATGGATTCAATGAACTAGAGGCAGGAAAAATGCCTTTTTCTAAACAACCATATTTTAAAGATTTATCTGTTTGACTAGCGCTTCACCAAGATGAGTCTATTATAATAACAGTTATCCACATATACTCTGAGTGTAATCTCACCTCAGTGAATGAAGCCACTGGCCTGTGTGGGTCTCTGTGTGGAGAAAAATGTAACTAAATACAAAGAACACATAGCTCCATGCTGTCATTAGCTATCAGAAGGAAGTTATTAATCAGTGAGATGAAAACGAACTGGATCAGTGATCTATACCATCATTTTAAAAATGCTGATATGAGGAATTGCCTACATCTGGGATTGCCTAGTGGTATGATTTACCAAGAATTAATCTCAGTTATTAAAAGAAGAAATTACTTTTAAAAATAAACTATCTTGTGGAAAGAGTTTAGTTTCCTGAGTAATATGAAAATAAATCCAAATCTGCAAGGACGTAGGAATGTCTTACTAACCGCTGTCCACTACAGAATGGAGACGCAGGCTGCAGCTCACAAGAGTTTACTATTCTGTGTTCGTAGCTCGCAATAACTCTTGCCTTTTTTCCTAAGTAGTTTTCATTTCACTTTCCCCTGTAGGACTTTTTCTTTAGAAAGCTGAAAAGGTGCTTAGCTTCTTAAAAACTAATTATGGTATGAAGTTACTATGTTTTTAAGTCCTCTTCATTTCCTTGAATGAAATAACTGTGATTTATTTTCTGGAACTAATAGAAAGTATACTAATTTTTAAGGTTTTCTGGGAGCAAGCTGAAGAATGAGGTAAGCAGCATTTTCTTCTCGATTTTGTGTCGTCCATATTTGTCTTCTGTATTCCACAACGCCTACTAATCCACCCTGGTGACAAGCAGTGACATAAATGTTGTTTGTTAGGGTTCAGTGACATGACTGAGGATTTCAAATACAGATCAGTTAGACTCAAGGCCACTGGTGGATCTTTCTGTGGACCTACCAAACAATTTCCAGCTAACCAGAATGATGAGTTTTTAGCTTCCCTTATCTAATAGACATTGAAGGAGAATGAAAAGAAAGACTGCTATTGATTTAAGAAGTCTCCATTGGAATAGAAGCAAAAACTCTAACTTAAGGATATAGAAAAGTTAGCTTTTGGAATATACCTATTTGGACAAAAACACTGACAGTTACCAAGAAGCCCCAGTGCTCTGCCATGCTGTGGCTGGCTATTTTGTCCTTTCTCTTCTCCCTTCCTCCTCCCTCTCTCCCTGGACACCCCCTCCCCCTTTAAGGAACAGATCAGCAAACTGACTTTATCTAAATGAGTTACACTACCATTAGGGACTGCATGGCTAATTAGGCACATGATAAGGCTTTCATTATCCTCAACTTAACTAATCATTAAAAGGAGGTGCCAGAGAGCACAGGGCACATGGCAGTGTGTTGCCTGGTAAATCTAGATCTCTCTCTCTCTCTCTCTTTCTATATATATATATATTTTCTAATGGTAAGGTGTACTATATTTGTTTGATTAAGTGATGCAAAATATGTTACCTTAAAGAAATAATAAAATTCTCCTGAAATAATCAATTTTCCAGTACTCTTAGTAGTTAATGGGTAATTACATAAACTCCTTTAGATTGCTTCTTTTATCAATGGAATAATAGCATTTTATTAGATAAACAATTGTGAAACTGCAAAAATATTGACTTAGAAATACACTCTGGTTCATTGGGCATCAGGTCAGTGGGGAGCAAGCGACTGCTCAGGCGCTTGCCCTGGGAGGCGGCGCGGGAGCCCTCATGAGTACCAGCCTGCTTGGGGCTGGTCAGAAAGCTTTCTTCACAGAGCAAAAGCTGATGTTTCCGAGACTGCTTGCTCCTCTTAGAAGAGTGTACCATATATTTGGTAGGAAATTTAGCTAATAAGTTACAATATTCCACGTAAGTATGCACACTACATGTTTTCTGCAAACATATGAAGCGATGATCATGTATTTTTAGGATAATGACTATAAAACAACACAATTTAAGGGCTTCTAACAGCTCAGAATTTAATACATCTTTAAAATGATAATAAAATATTTGCATAACAAAGCTGAAATTAGAAAGATTTTTTTGTTTTTGTTTTTTGTTTTGTTCTGGTGGAACCAGGGATTAAACTCAGGTTCTTGTGCTTGCCAGGCAAGCGCTTGCCCTACTGAGCCATCTCCCGGCCCCTAGAAAGATTATTTGCATTAAGGTGATTGACTACAGCTATTTGCTTAGGGCAGGTGATAGTGCAGGCCTGCTTATGTGCGTGCAGTATATTCAGGTTATTTGAGCAATGACAACCGCGAGGCAAGGAGAACAGGTGCTTTGTGCTTGGCAAAGAGTAAGCTAAATCAGAGTAAAGTTCTATTTTTTAAAAAAGCCTGCAGTCAAGATATTAACTAACACACGTGGCATGCAGGGTATGCGGTGGGTGGCAAAGCAGTGCATGGGCACGTTTAGCCCTGGGCCCCAGAAGTGGCGTAATGTAGCGGAAACACCCTCAACATGTCGTCACAAGAGACTGTCAAGGTTACCACAGTATAAACTGAGTTTAGGGGCTAAGGATGTTTTCCATAGGGAATAATATTTAGGCAAAGACCCAGCGTAAGTAGATCTGGAGAGCAGAGCAGAAGAGCAGAAGAGGTTTCGACAGATGGAACAGCATAGTCGGGGTGTCTCCACTTCAGTGAGGTGGACCCTGTTCCACACGGTTCTGCCTGTGGGAGTGTCCTGGGATGTTGGCTGTTTAGTGGCATCAAGGCACTTCTGGCCTGGATGCCCTAGATTGTAGTACCAACCCCTTCCCCAAAGTGAGACAAACAAAAGTGTCTCTGACATTGCCAAATGCCATCAACTCCTATACATGCAAGCAAAAACCGTAGCATCATGTTGTAAAAATGCATAAACAAATAAAAGAAATTCAAGATAGCTCCAGTATAGAATGAGACAGAGAATTCATACATCTATATAGTATGCAGGGCTGTGCAATGCACAATTTTTAAAGTTAAGAATTCTGTGAAGGAAAACCACTGAAAGGAAATGTGTCCTCAGACTTGAGCTTTACTAAACAAATTCAACCTGACTCTGGTATGTAAAATCAACTGTGAGATGGCGGCAAAGGAAGCCAAATGATTCCTGGAGAGTCATATGGGCAGACTGGGTAAAAGAAGGCCTGCATCAGGACCGTGGCCCTCAGGAAGGAGCTAACTGCCTGATGTTAGCTAGGAAACATTGGTAGAAAGAATATAAAGACAATGATTCAATTTGGCCTTGTCATATCTGATGAGCTTGTGAAACTGTAAATTTGAAGTGAGCAGCTACAGACATCTAACAGAAAAAGAGGATTTAGATTCAGGTTGATGATAATTGAAGCCACGGTACTAGAGAAGAAGGTGTGGGGGAGGTAAATAAGAGGTTCCAGAAAAGATTTGGGAAAAGCAAGAGAAAGAAAGAGGGTCAGCAAGATGACCAGGGAGAATTCAGAGAGCTGAGAAGCAGAGGAGGAGAAAGTGTCGTCACTGGAGCCAGAGAAAGAAGCGCCCCCAGCAGTCCCAAGCCAAAGGGACGTAACATCAAGGGGACTGGAAATGGTCTGTTGGCTTCGGTAAGTGAAGACAATGACTTTGAGGAAAGCTTTTCAGCACTGACCTGGGTTTGATTAGAAGTATCATCAAATGTGGAAAATTTAGAGAAGTTGAGGGCAACAGGCTGGAAGAGGATCTGAGGTTTACTTTGGAGAAACGGAAAGCCTAATCTTGTAATGTTGGTGAAATAAATAGATCTAGCACAGCAGACACTGAAGAGAGGACAAAAGGAAAGTGGAGTACACAAGGCCACCAAGGAGAGGAGCAGGAAGAACTTCCCTGTGAGAGGTGTCCTCCCTAGCATTTTTCCACTAAGAAGGCTTTCTCTCCCATTAAAGCTGGGATGAAGACAAATTCACATGCAAGCCTGTTTGCAGGTTGTGTGGCAGGGCGCTGCAGTAGCTTCTGCTTGGTGGTTTTGGGTTTCTCTGAGGAGTGGCTTGGACCATCTGCTGTGAGTGAAAATCCTGGGGAGAAAGTAGGAGCTTCAAGAGCTCAAGAAAAGCTCCCAAAGCTGGATTTCCAGGAGAGAGCAAGGCCCCAGTACTCTGAGGCACCCACTGTATGCAGCAGGTGGAGGGACCCTTGCCACGCATCTTTCCAGGCCAGATGAAGAGCTGGGTATTCAGGTCCTTTCTGTGCGACTTCATTTTCCAAGAATCTTCCATTAAGTTAAGTGGGAACAATCTGTGAGGAAGACAGAGCATGTAAGAAATTACAAAATTTAAATAGGACAGCCAAAGAAATGCAGAAATGCTTAAGAGCAGTCACAATAAGAAAAATATGCTAAATGTTTGAAAAAAATACAGATACAGGTAAAAAAGAAAATTTGAAATGATCTATTGCATTGATCTTCAGGTTTTTTTTTTTTTTTTTTTTTGCCAAGCCCATGCTGATTTTATCACAGTTGCTTTGTAGTATAATTTCAAGTCAGGGATTGTAATGCCTCCTGCCTTGCCTTTGTTGCCCAGG
>NDGN011304672.1:0-15447 GCA_002564285.1 Tympanoctomys barrerae
AACAGGAACTCGGCGAGGTTAGAAGGGCAACAAAATGGGGTCAATTTTGACAGGGTACAACAGAGCTCACACGGATGCAGCGTCCATGGGAGGGAGAACTTGAGTGTTGGTGTCAGGAGGCAGGGATGGGACCATGTGCACTGCTCCGAGTGGCCCAGAGTGGGCACAAACACACGTGCATGGTCACACTGAGCCCAGGCCACCCAGCAGTCTGTGAGGCTGCAGCATAGGGGAGCACTCCTTTGTCTGGACCAGGATGACACTCCCAGGACCAGCTGTCCTGCAGGAATGACAACAGGTGGCTCCCTATGGTGCTCAGCATGCAGAGGGGACAGGCCAGCCACTGGGTGGAGGTGGAGAAAGAACCACTTTCCCAGGGCAACACCTCACCCTCCCTGCTGGAAAAGTGCCACAGCTGTTACCCACGGTGCCACCTCAGGGGCTAAATCTTCGCCAGTGGCTCTTAGGGAGATGTTCAGCAGCCTGGGTCAGCATGGCCACGCTCCATGTTAGCCTCTGGGCCTGTGTGGGAGGATGGCTGGGCAGAGAGCGGCTCCAGTTAGGGAGGGCCGTGCTTAGAGCCTTCTGCAGGGTGCCTCTTCAGAGCGACATGTCCCCTCACTACGCTGCAGCTTGTTAGAAATTCCACCAAGGTCTCAGACCTGTGCTTCAAATCCACCCGCCTGAACGGGCTGGCCCTGCAGTGTGCTTTTGTCTTAGCTCTGTGCGCCAAAGGGTCCAGCTTCCCTCATCCCCAGGAAGGTGGGGCCTGCTCATGTGGCTGTGCTGTGAGCCTCAGAGATTTCCTCAAGTGCCAAGGTGACAAGAAGAAATACTGAACTGGTACAAATGTTGAATTAAAAGAGCCAATCAAAGACATTTGCCGAGCAAAGCTAGAATAAGCAGTGGACAAGCTTTCAGGACCTTGATGGTATGAAACACTTCACACGCATAATGTTTCATGAGGGAGTAACACTGCCCAAGCTGGGGTCCACGGGTGAGAGGGGCTGGGTCTAGCACCCTTCGCACTCGGCCCACGGGCACATCACACACTCTGGTATTTTCACCTGGTTTCACTCTTCCTCTTCATCAGACTCTGGACAGGTTCAGGAAGGCGTCTCCGCTTGTTCACTGAGGAGCTGCACTTGGCCTCCTGCTCCCCTTGCAAGACATCGACTGTCTCAGTTTCCAAGGGTAGAGCACCTGGCCCATCCTTTGATGAAAACACAGCTTGGCTCTTGATGCCAGAAGTAGGGTCTGCGTGCTCTTCACGTAGCCCCTAATTTGAACTGAGTTGTATCTCCTGGGGAGTCAGTGTCCTCCTGGAAGTCTAAATTCTGTGTCTGGACCACGAGGTACTATAGGAGCCTGGGGTGATGCTGCGGCCTTGTGCTCAGGAGAAAGGACAGCTGTGCACGTCAAATGATAGTGCAAGGTGGGTGTGCAGAGGCAACGAGGAGGGAGGAGGCCAGGTGCAGAGGAAGACCCTTGGCCGAGGCCCTGCTGAGCCTGAAGGCCCTTGGCTGGGTGGGGAACTCGAGAACTCCCCACCGGCAGCAGGAGACCCACAGACACAGAGGGAGGAGTAGGGAGTTGGGCAAAAGGCTCATGCCTCATTCTCCAAGTGAACTGTGGTCCAGCCTCAGGGCCAGCAAGTATTGGCAGATGTGGGGAGAACAGGGGGCTTTGGGGAGCATAGCATCTAGGAGGAGATGCAGGAGGAGGTGGTGGCCAGCTCTGGGCACCAGGACAGGTGTAGGGATGAATGAGAGTTACCCCCTCTGCCTTTGTTGAGTGGGCAGCTAGCAGTGTCACTCTCAGAGCCAGCACACACCGGAAACACACTCTGAGAGGGAGGCCCAGGCTGAACTCTGGAATGAGGCTTTGATGGGAATTTAGCAAGGTGACTAAGAACAGGCTTCAAAGGCCAAAAGCGGAGGCTCGGGAGCAAGAACTGATCGCTGGTCTGCATGGAAGAAGAGCAGCTCATCTGCCTGTTGTCTTTGTATAAAACATGAACCAGGGCACTGCCTCCTTTGAGTCCCAGCCAGCTCCAGGGTGCAAGGCGGCACCGCTCCACCTTCACCTGCCTCAGCGTGTGTGCTGGAGCTCCAGAGGGGTGCTGGGCCAGGGCGGAGACTCTGGGGCCACTTCCTTTCCTGCAGCTAGACCTGGGCAGAGGCCGGGGACGGAGAGAAGCTGGCGGCGTGTGGTGCTGGATAACGCCCTTCCGTGGACAGCAGCGAGCAGAGGCAGGGGCCTGCGGGTCCTCAAAGAGGCGTAATGAGGTGGTGACTCCTGCTAAGGATGACGAGACTTGCAGGAACATGGAGTAGAACTACAAAGCCTGAGCGCAGAGGACGGCGATGCTCAGCGGGCACAGGTGTCTCTGAGTCCCCAGGATGAGCAGGGAGCCACTCCTGCAGTCCCAGATACCTGGGGAGGCTGAGGCAGGAGGAGTCCTTGAGTCTAGGCATTCAGGGCCAGGCTGGGCAATGCAGCAAGAACCTGGCCCCGAAGAACAAGAATAAACAGTGCCCCATCGCAGGTGAGACACGAGGGTGGACAGACAGACAGGCTGGGGACAGTGCTGAAGGGAGCAGACTCCAGAGACACAGATGACGTGGATTCCACGGGGCAGCTCAGGGCCCTGGCCACCAGCTCTGCTGCGGCTCACTCGGTGGACCAACGACCCCAAAGCCCTAAGAGGTGAATGGAAATGGTGCTTCATAAACACTAAATTGTGTTAGAGAGCACGCACTGTCTCCACAAGGGATCCTGCTAGGTCACCTCTGCAAATGCAGCCACAGTGTTTGTCCTTCGAGTCTGGTGTATGTCCCCCAAGGTGACATCCTCCAGGCTCCTGTGTGTTGCAGGATGTTTCTAAATCCCCCTCTTCTTCAAAGCTGAATGACATTCCATTCTGGACACACTCCTAGTGAATGCTTTTAAACACTAATTATCTGTGGAAAGTTTCCTAGTTGTCAAGCTATTTTCATTTCTCATTCTGCTGCATTTGGTCTTCTCGATTCACCTGGAGGAAAACCCAGCGGGCCTCCCCCAGCTCTCTCCCTGCTGGTGCTGCTGCTCGGAGCTCTGGATGTGCAGGGGCCTCACCACCTCCACCCCTGGCTCTAAACTCTCTGCCGGGCAGGACTTCTCTGCCCAGGGCAAGGGCCGCAGCAGCCAGACTACCAGCCGTCTTCCAGGGACCTGGCCTTTCCATCCTGTGTGGCTGCGTAGCCTTGCAGTGACACTGCAGCTGGGAACCTGGGGTGATGTAGGGCAGTGTGGCTAGGTGGTCAGCAGGGTCCCTGGGGGGGGGGTGGGCTCCTGCCCGAGTGCTGCAGGGCTGGAGGTGATGTCTGATCCCGGCACCCAAGACAAGCACATTGGTGCTGGTGGCAGCCTCCGGACCTCTCTGGGGTGGCTGACTGCTGGTACCCAGCCTCACTGTGCCCTCTGAGCAGCTGCTCACCGGTGATTCACAGCCATCCCAAGCACCGCAGCCTTGCTGTGCTCAGGCCTTGTGGAATTTCACTTCTGGATGCTGCAAGCCTCGTCATCCCGAGCGGAAATCACCGACTCGTTTTGCTCCTTTGATAAACCAAAACTGCACGCCTCTGCCTCTGCTGGCTGCCCGGCCGCAGGAGTGCATTGTCACCAGGAAACCAGCAGATGCAAACCCAGAAGCACTTAGCACATCATGACCCTGAAATGGAAACTCATTTAGGTTTTGTACAAATGTGTGGGGTGCGTTGGACTTTCTGATTATGCACAACGCATCCTTGCAGGCAGTGCTTTGGTTTTGCGTCTAAGTCGCTGCTCTTCCCTGATCCCCCACTCCTCCCTCCCGCTCTCCCCGGTAGCAGATGGAGCAAGGCATCGGCCGCAGCCATCGTCCTGGCATCCAGCTTGCTGCTCTCTGGGGCTGGCATCCCCTGCGAGCTGGCTCAGGCTGGGTGGTAGGCTCCACGACAGACAACCGGGTGAGCTCTTCCAGGCTTCTTTCTGTGGTTGGCTGGCTCCAAGGTAGGGTGGCGTGGCAGAGGGGCCTGCGGAGGAGAGCTGCCCATGGCGTGGGGCCCAGGCAGCGGCGAGGTGGAAGAGCTCAGAGGCAGGCGAGGCCATCCGGGTCCCACCGCAGCGACCTGACCTTCTAGCAGCCAGCCGGCTGTGTGCCCCACGATGCAGCCACCGTGCACAGCCCTGCTCAGAGCCACGAGGCTGTGGGGCATCTGGGTAAAAGCCCTGATGCAGGAGCCCCGGCTGGGCGGTGAGGCCGAGCCCAGAGAATGCACGCTCAAGGCTTGCAGCTGGCCTGTTGTTGGGCTGCCTTCTACACAGGCCACAGTTCGCACAGTGAGAGCATTAGGACACAGAATGTGCGATATCACATTCAAAAGAGAGTCTGACGTACACATGTGCTCCGCAGTCCTGCAACATGGATTCATGAGGGCAACAGAGAGCTGCACCCAGCACCTGGCCTGGTGGTGGCTGGCCTGGTCCAGCGAGGGTGGGGAGAGAGGCCAGAGTCTCCGCCGGCTGGTGGAGGAGCAGACAGGCTCCTCTGAGGTGCAGGAGCCTCCCATCCCAGGAGGGGCTGGGTCCCAAGTGAGGAGAAGGGCGGGAGGAGGAGCCCCCCCCGCCCCCCCCCCAGAGGAAGGGCCCCCTGGGTAGGAGGGAGAAGGAGCACCCCCCGGGGGGGAGGAAGGGCCCCCTGGGTAGGAGGGAGGAGGAGCACCCCCCGGGGGAGAGGAAGGGCGCTCTGGGCGCCTGGAGCTGTGCCCGACCCACGTCCGGCTCCCTGGAGGGATGGAGAGCACGCTGCGCACAGGGACCCCAGGAAGTAAAAATCAACCAAGGAAAACAGAAGCAGGTAGCCCACGAGGTGGAAATGGGAGGTCTCACTCCCCGAAAACGAGGGGCAGACACTGCTGGCAGAGGCCTGGGGTGCAGAGGACAGCGGCAGGGTGTGGTGTCTATGGGGAGTGGCACAGCAGACCCAGGCTGCCTCACCCACCGTCCTGGCCACGGTAGCAGCAGCTCTGTCGGGGTGGCTCCCTCACACCTGTCCTCCAAATCCTGCTTCTCAGCATAGCTGTCACCCAGCTGCTCCAGGGTGTGGCTTCTCTGAGCGCCGCCTTAGGCTGAGACAGGTGCCCCCAGGTCCTCTCAGGAGCGCACCTCTGCTGCCCATTCAGTGGAATCACGCTTCCACATGCACACCTGAGGCCGCCGAAGGCCTGGGGGAGCCAGCGCAGCTGTGGCAGCCCTAGGGTTCCGGCTCCGTGCACCTCCTGCCTCTGTGCTCCTCACCTTGGGACGGGGGGGGGGGGACTTTACTTTCAACCCAAAACGGGCTGTGCACAACGAAGCGCTGAGCTCTGAGCTCCAAGGAGAGGGGAAGTTCTCCCTGTGCCCTGACTTGCTGGTCAGTGGCCTAAGTGACCTTTCTTTCTGGGGCCCAGGGGTAGGCTCCGTGGTGGCTCTGACCCCCTTATTCGAAAGGCTGCCTGGAAAGCCACAGTTCTCTGTGGCGGCCACGCCCTGCACAGCTGTGAAACTGACCCGCCGTGGTCAGTCCCAAGCTGGTCACAGTCCAAGGGCAGTGCTCAGCGTGGCTACAGGGACACAGCCTGATTCCTAGGTGACCTGGAGGCTGGGAAGGACAGGTGTGGGTGCAGCACAGGCTGTGAAGTGGGGTCAGGGTAACGGGAAAGGCCTGGAGGAGCACATGTGGTCACCCCCGGCAGGGAGACAGTGGGATGCGTGGAGAAGCCATGGGCAGGACCCAAGGGGGCGGGACACCCACAGGCAGAGATGGGCGTAGGGAGCGGGGCGGGGCCACGCTCAGCCTCCCTTCCACGGCGACCTCAGCAGGAACTTGGCCAATGTTGGTGTTTTGCTATTTTTGCCTGCAGTTCTCTTGCAAGAAAGGTATTTAGAAGGGCTTATTTCCGGAGGCCTGTTTGGAGACAGGAGGCCGACCGCCGGCATGATGATGAACCCACTTCAATGGCATAAATCCCATTACTATTAATATTAAGCAGCCACAGCATGATTCATGAAGCTCTTTTCAAAATTCAGAAAGTGCTTAATCAAAAGGAGGGGAGGAGGAGAATAAGTAGAAGTCGTGTCGGGAGTCCATTATTGCGGCTTTCTTTAAGTCGGAGCTGTCTCTGCCCGGGCTGATGGATGCTGTGCTTCGGGGCACTGGTTTATGCTCCTGAGTAAAACTCTGCATTTGGGCTGATAGAGAAAAGTCTAAGGAAGACCCTCACTGCCTAGGAGGATTGTTCAGAGAAAGATACTCAGCAAGACCTTGACTCGCCCGGTAAGGTCCGATGTAGATTTCAGCTGGAGGGAGGCCCCTTACAAGCGGTCTCCTCAGAGGCGCCGGAAGGCAGCTGGGGGCCGAGGCCCTTGGCCCTGGCAGGCAGACGTGCTCTGGAGCTGCGGCGGCGGGCGCTCTATTTCCAGGGCAGGGAGTGGGGAAAGTTGTTTTCGCACCTGGTCTGCCTTTATTTTTGCCACCACTGCTTAAGCTGCACTCCTTGCAAAGCTTTGCGTTTCTGTAAAGCTTTATAAAGAGCGTGTGGGAGTCCACTGTGAGGTCAGCCTGAATGGATTCGGGCCGGTGGGCGGAGGAGCGGAGCGAGCTCGGGAGTGTCCGGCGGTGGGTGGGCAGGCCGCACACTGAGGGGAAGCCCCGCCCCGGCGTGGACGACCCCAGCCCACAGGCTTGTGGCCGGACGGGATGCAAAGCGAAGATGAGCGTGCCCCTCTCCCTTTTGCAAGAGCCAGGGGCCTTGCCGTTGCCCCGGTGTCGCCTCCAGGTCGGTCCTTCCAGCTTCCCACGTGGAGTCTTCAGCCGCGCAACAGACCCAAGCAAGCGCTGCCTGCTGCAGGGCACCAGTCGGCTCTGCCTCCCTTTGTCCGACTCCAAAGGGGCCGCTGAGAGCCCACTGAGTAAATCTTTATGTAGTCTTCGACATGTGTTCCATACTAAATCCCCTCCCTGGTGGACCCTGACTGACTGGCGCTTAAAACCACCGCAGGGTCGCATGCACGCCACCCACGCCCACTCAAAGCAGGGACACCGCGTCCCTCTGCTCAGCCCGCTCGACCAGCCTTGAGCCTCAGCCTCCTTCTCAGAAAGTCAGCCGAGGCCGTTCCCCCCATTCCGGTAAACTTGTTCCTCCTCCAGGTGTGCATCCTTCAGGAGGGGACCTGCTGCGGGAATTGTCTCTCACAGCACACCGATGGCGTGACTCAGCGGCTCAAACTGTGGGAGCTGGTCTTCCCCACAGGCCCGGGTGAGGCTTCTGCCGGGCTTGATGCGGCCCCTCGGGCAGGGAGCCCAGCGGGCTCGCTCTGGGGGTGCCGAGAGCCCCATTTCCTGGACACAGGGCTTTGCAGGAGCTGCTAATTCAGTGTTCATGGAGGGAGGCCACCCGAGGGAAGTCGCTGTCCCTCACAATTTGGTGAGAACAAGTTTCTTCACCTTTGCCACATTCAATTTGTCAGAATTACCTTGCCAGGCCACCCAGAGTTAAGGGGGCCACGCCAAGGAGGTGGGGGCGGTCGGATGTCACCCATGCGGGTCCTGGAGGCGCTCTCTGGGCACGGCTGCCAGGGAGCCTCACGGGGTCAGTCCTCTCCTGGAGTCCTTTTTGGGTACCGAAGCCCAGAGACTTCCCCCATCACCTCCCCAGAGCGAGGTCCTCTTACGGCCTCTCCGCCCCCAGCAGCGCGAGATGCTCTCAGTGTGTTGCCGCTCCCTGCCTCGGTTGGACTCATGCAGCTGTCAGGCTCACCTTGTTCTTCGGTTTCCCTCGTGGCAGTCCCACCCTGCACTGGCCACTGAGCCCTCAGCAAGGGTGTGCAGTCTGTCTGCCCTGCTGGTCTCCTGCAGGGAGACCCCCTTCTCCTGAAGACAGGGCGCCCCTCCCTCCCTACTCCTCATGTGTCGGCCCACCAGGCTCACATCCTCCAAGGTGAGGCGTCCCGAGGGCTCCTTCCACTCCCACTGGCTGTGTTCCCTGTCCGTGTGCGCAGGGTGTCCGTCTTGTCTTGGCCCACTTTCTTGTTCCCCATCACAAGGCGCTTAGGAACTGCTTTGGCAGAGCAGACCTCTCCAAGTGGAAAAGGAAACAGGATAGTGGGGGTCCACAGTGAGGTGGGAAGGGGCTCTGGGGTGCACACGTGTAGACACTTTTGCTTGGGTTGGTTTTCAGCCTTCAAGGATTTGGAGCTGGTGTGTGCAGCAGCCCTAGTGTGCCTGATGTCATTCCTTCCACGTCCAGTCTGCTGTGACTGCAGGTCCTCGGTCACAGAGCCCTGGGTGGTCACTAAGGGAGCAGGTCCTGGGGGTGAATCGAACCTTCATGGTACCTTCCTAACAGCACAGAGTGAAGCAGCTCTGCTTACATGCGAAACCTGACAAGGCAGCAACGCGGGGGCCAGCCGATGACATGAGCATGTGACATGGACACGTGCAGCTGGGAATCTGTGTCCACACTCTGGAGGTCCAGCCCCAAGCTCGGTGGAATGGTCTCCACAGGGAGAGATGGACACCCTGCGTCCCACTGTGTGCTGTCCCAGCTGGCAGAGCGCCTACAGATAGCGAAGAGTGGAGATTTCCCAGCCCAGGACAGTCCCCTCCGCATCTTTGGTGACAGTGACCATCCACATGCACAGGTGGCAGTGTGTGCTGAGACAGCAGTTTGTTCAGGAATTTCCTATTTGTGAAGGGTCAGACTGCTGCCTCCGGGAGCATGCAATCGTGCGTGCTGGGGTTCTCATGAGGGACTGTTGTTCCTTCTGTGGTAGGGAGCTAAGCTTGGGAAGACGGGACCCTTGCAGTGCACTGGGCACCTTGGTGCTGGGGGACACGTGTCATACATTTAACTTCCCACAGTCCCCTCTTGGTCCTGTCCCGTCCTCCCCCATGACCCGTGCCACTCTTCTGGGTGAAGAAAGCATCCTTTGTTGGTAGCCATCATGGAGATTTTTCCCCCTAGACCAATGGCAAGAAACTATGTTGTCCCCTCTGCCTTGTGACAGGCCCACACTGTCCAGCCAGGCACATAGTCTCTGGCTGTGGCCTTGGCAGAGGAGCCGAGAAGTAGAGGTTCCATAGCCGATGCTGGGCGCCATCCACATGCTGCCACCTAGTTCTGGAGGCCAGAGCTGCTGAGCAAAGAATCCAACCTTCCAGCCTCCAGCTGGACCAGACCCTCTGTGTCAGGGCCAGCCCAGAAGTAGGATGGGAATTTTATGCCTCCCAGGAAAGAAGATAAAGGCTGCTTCCCACCAAAGATCCTGGGAGCTTTTCTTTCATGGGTGTCGTTATATCAGAGGAACAAAGAACCAGCATGATTCAGGGAAGGCCTACAGGACAGAGCTGATAGATTTGCTTAGGAAGCCAAGACCCGGGCACAATCCACTCGCTGTAGGGGACATTAATGGGCGACAGCATGGTGGCTGTGTGCAGGAGACCCAATCAATTCCAGCTGTCAGTGCTGGCAGCTTCACTGGGCCCCAGGGCATAGGGTCAGGACACAGCCCCTGCCACTGCCCCCTGTGCCACTAGGGGTCCCTGGAGTCTGCTAGCCCAGAAACAGGACTCCACATGTTGGCCCTCCTTTCTGAAATGTCAGAAATACAAAGTGTGGAAAATAAGACAAC
This sequence comes from Tympanoctomys barrerae, assembly GCA_002564285.1. NCBI lineage: Eukaryota > Metazoa > Chordata > Mammalia > Rodentia > Octodontidae > Tympanoctomys > Tympanoctomys barrerae. The sequence goes on from NDGN011304672.1 coordinate 9,694, forward strand.
CCTGTTCCCGCTGTTGTATGGGCTGGGTGCGACATCCTGGATGCTCAGAAGTATAGGATTGATTTTCCTTCAAAGAGAAAGGACCGTTTCCTGCCCGCTCTCGCCCAAGTGCTGCTGCAGCTGTAGGCTCCATTCTCCCCGAGTTACGTCTCCTGTTCCACAACAGGTAACAAATCTTGCCGATGTCTGAGAGATCCAAGCCTGGGCAGGTGGCCCTCCAGGTTGGCAGTACCAAGGAGGAGGCCACAAGCCCTGCTCTTGGGACAGGGAGCTTTCCTGATGGTGCTGACCCCTCACTACCAGACCCATGACAGACTCAGGAGGAGCACAGGCAGGCGTCTTCATTGTCTTGTTGCAGCCCTGCAGGACTGTGCTGGGCCAGCCCAGGGACACAGGGTCGCCTCCCCCAGGAAGGGGTCTCCCATCTTGGGTGACCCAAGGTGGCCACCTATGAGAGATAAGACTGGTCTTCCCTAGGGTGGAGGGCGTACTGGGTGCTGTGTATCTCTGGTCTCTGGGGCAGTTGGTATGGGAGATGTGGGACCATTTGCTGGAGACCCCTTAGTGTCATGTGGGCATTGAGATTTTTGCTGTTTCTGATCAGATTTTACCAAAAGACCTACAGTGACTGAAGGAGTAAAATATTTATCCTACTTATGATCAAAGTAATAAGAAATTACTTTTCACAAACACAAAACTTCAGAGATTCAAAAGGTCATGCATCATTTGCAAACCAAAACATATTTTTGCTTATTTCAAAATTTTCTACTCAGGTCCTTTTGGTGCAGGAGCAGCAACTTAGTGGAGCCAATTTCAGCCTAGAATGTGAGCTTGCTGTAGGCGCACGCAGCTCACAGAAGCTGAGACCGCACGGCAGAGCACCGGGCGTCCAGGGCCGGACGCCTCAGGCGCGGGGTGCTGCTGCCCGTGCCCGGGACATCTGCGCTTCCTTCTCTATCGCCCTCTGTAGGGCTGCCAGCCAAGGGCTTGTGATTCAGCACACGGTCCTTCCAACTGGGGCCCACCCAATTGCTTAGGCCTGGCCTTCCAAGCAGTACTTGCAGCCTCTTGGTTCAAACTGAGACAGTTGTGGCCACAGGGTCAGGTGGCCCTGCCGAGGTGTGGGCAGGAGCCAGCCAGGGCTGGAGGTGAGCTCCCTGATCCCTGGAGGGCTTTCCAGGGCTGTGGGTAGAGATGTCCAACTAGGATGGGAAGCCACACGTGGAGAGTGGGCAGGGTGTGATGGTAATGACCCAGGTTACTGTCCTTCGGGAAGCAGAGAAGCAAGAATTACATTATATTCCCTTGTAGTATGTGACTTCTTGGGCTTGACCTGGGCAAGCTATAATCTAAGCTCGAGTTCTCAGTTCTATACCCTTGGTCTCTTGCAGGGTGCTTCCGGAGTCCAAGAATATAATTCTTTCCCAAAAGGAAACAATGATTCATTATCCAAGGTAGAAAAATATGTACTAAACTAGGCTTCCTGGGTCTTGGTGGGATATTCTTAGTACAGGTCAGAAGTATATGCAGAAAAATAATTTTAGGGATTATTCTCTGAATTCAACATGAAATGGGATAATATTTTCAGGTGGGGTGGTGTTTTCATTTTCAAACACAGAAATATTTTATTGTGGTGAAACGTGAACTGCCTACAGTTTGCCAGCTAGGCCGGGGCAGTGTGCAGGGGCTTGCTCACACCCACAACTTTGTGCAGCTGCTGTCGCTATCTGTGAGTGCGCCCTCCTCCTCCCCGAGCTCCCGGCCTGGGGTGAATCCTTCATCGAAGCAGGCCGCGCGCTCTACGTTGCTCCACGCGTCGTGTTCTCCGATTAGAGAAGATTTTCGAGGCACATGCCATCTGTGGGGGCGTCAGAGCTTCGCTCCTCGCCAAGGCCGCCGAGGGTTCCATCGATGGAGGCCGCGGTCCGTCCCCTCCTCAGCCGTGGCCGTGTTCCTAACGTCAGCTGCTGTGAAGGCCGCGGCCGCGGGCGTCCGAGCCCTGCGCTGCGCTCTCCGGGGGTGCGTCTTGGGCTAGAAGGGGGAGCCGCGCTAATGGCGAGCTGCCAGCCCTGAGAAGGCACTGGGTGCTCCGCACAGCAGCCGCGCCGCTCCCGGGGGCGCCAGCATTTCACCAACACTCGCCTTGTCCTCTCCAGAAAGTGACAGGCACGCTGGCAGCCCTGAAAAGGAAGCTCCTTGTTGTTTGATACTCATTTCTCCAATAACTCGCGATCCAGAACGACGTTCATGTTCTGCTGTGCTGTTTGCATGTCTTCCTAGGAGAAGCGTCTGCGCATATGCTTTGCCTACTGTCTCATTTTCAAGGGTTAGGTCTGCTTTATATATTATGTATGTCGATCCTTTATCAAATATATGTTACACTATTTTATTAATAATCTTTTTTTTTCAGAATGGGGGATTGAACTCAGGCCCTTGTGCTTGCCAGGGAAGTGCTTATTCCCCTGAGCCATCTCCCCAGCCACCTTCTTCATAATCTTAATAATCCTTTTATTCATAATCGTAGTAATTCTTATTGGTGGAACAAAATATTTTAATTTCAGACTTTTTCTTGGTGTTTTTGAGACTCCGTCTCACTGTGTGCTTCAGGCTGGGCTGGAACTCTTGGCGGTTATGCTGCCTTAGCCTGCTGGGTGCTGGGATTGTACGTGCGTAATTACACCCGGTATCAGCTTCATTTTAAGGAAGTTCCGCAACAATAAATGACAACACTGAAACGGCGCCCAGGCTTTGCAGGCAGGTGTATTTAGGTCGATGGCACTGACTTCTAAAACATGCCAGGCCTCGAAGGCTAAGGGAGGAAGTTTTCGCTGGGCTTGCAGGCAGAAGCAGAGTACTTGGCAGTGAGTGACCGGCTCTCACAGTGTCCACCACAGTGACCAGCCAGGCATCGTGGTGGTCAGCTGTCTAAGAAACGGAAGTAACCAGAACTGAAGTAAACTGGAGGCTCCCTGGGCAGCCAGCAGAATCGGAAATGTGGTGGTGGCATCTGGGCGGGGCATTTTCGGCTACAGCACCGTTTGCCTGTTTTGTTTGTCATATTTTGCTTTTGCTGTCATTTTTAAAAATCAGTTACAAGAAACATGAATTTCACAACTGTTTTCTTCATTTTCAATTTTTTTTTTCCCATTTTGGGCCACTTTTAATTCCTTACAAATTTCAGACTCAGCTTTCTATTCCCCCAAAGAAGCTGTTGGAATTTTGATGGGGATCTCACCGACTCTTCAGGTCATTTTTGGTAGCGTTGACATTGTAGCAATATGGAATCTTTCCATCCATGAACAATGTTCTTTCCATGTATTTGTGAATTCTCTAATTTCTTACAGTGATATTTTGTTTTCATTGTATAATTTTTTTAAAAGTTATTTGATTATTCTTAGATATTTGATCCTGTTGGATTCTATTGGAAATGAGATTAAATGACTGCGTAAAGACAGAAAGGATTCTTGCATATTGATCTGCAACTGCCAACTTCATTACAGCTCTTTGCCATTTGGTAAGTTTGTTTGTGGCTGCCCACGTTCGGGACCTTGCGGCCTGTGGACAGTGTCAGCACCTCTCCCCAAGTTTCATGCCTTCTATTTTGTTTCATGTCTATTTTTTCTTTTAGTTTTTATTGTTTTAAATTAATTAAATTTAATTTTTTTTGCGGTACCGGGGATTGAACTCAGGACCCTGCACTTGCCAGGCAAGCACTTATTCTACTGAGCTATCTCCCCAGGCCCTCTTAGCTTTTAAATAGAGGATTCCACGTGCCTTGGGGCCACCATCCCTTCTGAAGGTCAATTGCTGCTGGTCTGTGTGAGAGTAGCTGCCTCCCGCCCTTTTTCTCGCGATTCTCTCTGGGTCTGGCTTCCCACGGAGCTTGTCCTGCTTGGACTTCACTGAGCTTCCTGGACGGCGGCCCCCGCGTCCCCTCGTGCTGCAGCAGGGCAGGGCCATCACTCTTCCCGTGCTCTTTCTGCCCATTTCTTTCTCTGTTGTGCTGAGACTACTGTGTGGTGCGTATTGATCTGCCTGAAGGAATCCCACGGATCCTGCGGCTCAATTTACTTTTCTTCATTTTTCTTTCTCTCTTCAGATGCAGTGGTTCCAATTGTCCTGCCTTCAGGATCGCTGATTTCTTCTCCTTTCTGCTCAGATAGGCTATTGATCCCTGCTGGTGAATTTCTCACCCCAGCTGTTACTGTCTTCTCAGCTCCAGAAATCATATTTTATCCCTTTCTCTGTTTTCTGTATCTTTACGGGCACTGTTATCTTGCTCAGACATTATTTTTCTAATATTTAAAAGTTCTCTATCCTCTTGAAGCGAATTAGGTCAGCTCTTTTGAGGTCTGGGTCTGCTGCACCCAGCAGCTGAGCTTCTCTCCATCTGCCCTGGCCCTGGCCCGCACGTTCCCGCTGCCGTCTGCCGGCTGCTAGAGCGTGGATCATCACTACGGTGCAGTAGGAACTCCGAGAGGCGGGCTTCTCCTCCTCCCTGGGTGTGGGCAGTTGTGATGGTTGAAGGTTATTGCCCACATTTAGTGGCAGCCTGAAGTAAGAGCCCAGGCCCCCAGGACCCCTGGGTACGGAGGCAGGCCTGGAGGCCTCGCAGGAGCTGGCCCGCCTCCCTTCCATGGCTGCGCTAAGTGAGCACTGGAAGCTGCCCCTCTCTGCAGTGGGGGACTCTGATGTGCCAGGAGGCTTCCGGTTCAACTCTGAGTGCAAAGAGGCTGCCAGTCAGCAACTCTGTCCCGATCGCAGTGACTTGGTGGCCTGAGCACCAAGAGGGAGCAGAGTGACGCTGGAGCTGGGTCCGAAAATTGCTTTCACATCCTCCTGCGCCTAGCAATCAGCATCCTGCCGCAGCAGCTGCAAGAACGCCTGGCCTCCCTGGCCACTGAGCATGGTCACCTCCGTCCCCAGTGCGGCCCTTCCCCATGAGCTGCCTCTGCAGCCAGTGCCCCGGGCGGGGTGTCCGCCGTCAGCGTCAGCCACTGTGGATGAGGCCATGAGTCTCTGGGTGGCTGCTGTTCTGTGCTTCTGCCACTTTGGAAAAGACGGACTTATTCATGCCTGTACAGAAAAGATGGTCGTGTTTGTGACGTGAAGCAATTTGCAAATATAAACAAGGTTTTCCAAATGCTCCTCTTTGTGAAACAAATTGTCACCAAACAAAAGTATTTGTGAACCGAGGCACCCTGTATTTATCTTAGCTCTGTTATTTGCACAATTCCCTCTGTTAATTCATTCACCGCGTCCTTATTAAAATTCCCCAAGTGAGGATCCCTCCAAAAATGGAAGCAGATCTGTGGATCTAAGGATTGCAGAGCACAGCACGAGCGATGCTGGCTTTGAGAGCCCCAAGTCCCCGCTTCACCCCTGTGCCTGGGCAGGACGGCGCAGCCCACGCCAGCTGCCTGTTGCCAGTGCGCTGTGTCGGACCCACCGGCGGGACCGGTGCTGTGGAGGACACAGCCTGTCCTCAGTGACTCTCACTGGATAGACAGAGAAGCGGAGGTCGGAGGTCGGAGGTCGGAGGTCACGAGCCTTTGTGCGGCAGGCTGGGACTCGTCCTCCACAGCTCAGACTGCGCTGCTGCTACCGCACTGGAGCGCTTGAGCCGTGTGACTGCCGAAAGTGGGAAACTAGAAATTGTCTACGTGTCCACGGGGCCAAGGAAGCAAGAGCACGTGGACCGTGCCCCGGGGAGCTGCAGCAGCCCTGCGCAGCTTGCAGGGAGGCTGGGGAGGG
>NDGN011304725.1:0-10249 GCA_002564285.1 Tympanoctomys barrerae
CTCAGGCCCTTGCGCTTGCCAGGGAAGCACTTATTCCACTGAGCCATCTCCCCTGCCCCAAATTTGCCATTTTTGAAGGATTTAAAAGAGGGCATTTTGGAGACCATTTTTGCTTAGGTTCATTGGAGAAAGTCCCCACAAGCCAGTTTTGTCAGCATTGAAAGCCTGCTGTCACATTCCACCTAACTCTTCTACATGTCTTGGGTTATTTAATAGTTTTCTGTAGTCTCCTGCCTTGCAGACCGCACCCCTCCTCTGAGATCAGTGCTTTTTCACCTGAAACACAGGAGTCAGGCAATGCTAGCTGTTCCTACAGACCACATTCAAGTCCTGTTTCTTTCACCCTCACAGTGATGCCCCCAGCTGTGACTCTTGTCACCACATGAATTTGAACATTCCTCTGCATCTCCACAGCTTCGTTACATGGTACAGATGTCACGGAAACTCTCTACAGTAGGTAAGTGTCTCCCATATTTGAATGGTGTCCTGTACTGTTAACTTTATTTTATTTTATTTGTTTCATTTTTGATACTGGAAATTGAACTCAGGAACTCACAGTGCAAAGTCCTGCCAGGCATGCTGGTGTAAAGCTTATCTCACACAAAACGTCCTCTGTCACATGCCTCGTCTTCTCGCACCCAGGAACACTAGCCAGTGCTATTAGATGGCAGGGTCTCCTATAAGAAATATATGCCATCAATCGAGTAGCTGAAACAACATCTACTTCCCCACAAGAAGGAAATCTTCAAGGTCAAGGGTCTTCTTTCTAAAATAAAGTTTTGCCCCTTTAACTTATGGGTGTTGATTGTTTTCTTCTGAAAATGAGGAAGTAAGACAGTCTGAGTCTCTAAACAGGCTGTGGGTGGGAGGGGAAGGGTTTCAATTCATTATGTTGGAGAGATGCAGCTTAGTTCATGACCTGGGGCTTTCGGGTTCTACTTGGGAGCCATCTGAACCTTGAAACTGTCAACAAGAATGAAAGTGAGAAAAATATGGTCGCCTGTTGCTAGGAAGCATTTGAGTACAAGAGTGTGGAACACCACGTTGTCAGGCTGCAGCTGAGCACCTCACCAGGGTGGATGCGACTGGACTAAATTCAGTGTGGAGTGAAGCTTGCACATGAATTTGTGTGGAGTGAAGCTTGCACATGAATTTCCACAGCAGGACACTTCACGGCTATTGAATCTGTGAGGAACGATGAGAATCCACTATGTCTGTATCTGCTTTTCAGAAATTTAAATCCTTGTTAGAAAGCTTAGCTCAAAGGACAGTTTATACTTTTACCAGGTAAGGGAGAGCAAAATGCATTATTTAGACAGACTCCTGTCAGCGTGCATCTGGCATTTTCTGGTTTGTTTTTTTACAGGAATGGAGTTTTAAATGCAAAACCAAAAAATAATAGCACAGATTTGATGAGTCAATTTTATGTACGAAGCACTACTCTGAGAACTTGAATAGCACGGAGATTCTGAGGCAGGTACCGTCAATAAGCTTACATCAGAGATCAGGAAATAGAAACTTGGAAAGTTTTGTTAACTATAGATTTCAAAACACTGTGTCAGTGTATCTTTTCTCTTAGTCATTGTGTGGAGGACACGAATATGTGTTCACTTATCTGCAATTTTACTTATTTTTGTCTTTTTGAGCAGGGTTTCACTATGCAGTTCAGGCTGGCCTTGAACTCATTTTGTAGCCCAGGCTGAACTCACACTGATCCTCCTGCCTTAGTTTCCCAAGTGTTGGGATTCTAGGAACACCACATCTAGCTTCTTTATCATTTTAAAATTCAATGTAATAATTGTCTTTTGATGACATAAATATTATACCAAAATAAGGAAAGAGAATAAAATTAGTGTATGTGTTACACACACACCACCACTACCACCCACAATGTTCACTTTTGCCTATAAATGAGGATATTAACAATCAAATTTAATTGCTTATTTGATCTTGCAGGGCTGAAATCTCCCTGTCTGTACTGCAAAACTTAGCTTAATCTGTGAGGTTTATTTAGGAGGTCAAGTGCCCTGCACCTCTGATGATGCATACCTGAGGATGAGAACACGTGATGGGGCTGCAGGACTTCACGGGGGGATGCGCTCCCAAGGAAGGGCATGAAGCCACATGCAGAGAGGAGGAGGCAGGTTCCCAGCCAGAGCCTGGGCTGACTCTCACTAATAAGCATCAAGTCCTCCTGAGCACACCATTTTAAAAAAGTACTTCATGAAGCTAGTGACACTTAGTAACCCTTAGTATACTACTAGAAAAACATCTGAAGTATAAGCATGCCAGTAACAATTTTAAAAGATCTATATACTTTTAAAAAGAGCTCAGTTCAGCTTATCAGTAATAATTTGTGAGGTCAAAGTTTCTTGATGTTAATACATTTTTGAGCCACTTGTGAAAAAATCCTAAACAAACCAGGGCTTATGCACATACCTATGATCAAAGGCCAGGAATTTAAGAGATGTGAGCTAGAATTTCTCTTATCTATGGAAAAAGAATTTAATATAGTTAAGTGAAGCATATAGAACTCTGAATAACCTTGATCCAAAAAAAAATTCACTCTATGTCACTTAATACTTAAAATATCAGAAATACAGTACAAGAGCAGAATCTTAAAGGCTGCTAGAGAAAAAGTAATGAAGCATCAGTGAAGGAAAAATCAATCAGAATTACAACAGATTTCTCAATTGCCTTCTCAGTGTGCCTTGGCGGCAGGGCCGACACTGCAGGCCTGAGGATTGAACCCCCGTCCCCTGCGCCTGCTTGCAGGCACTTTAATCTGCTGAGCCATTTGGCCAGCCCTTGAAATCACACTTAGGCTCTTTCTCAGTCACCCTAAAGTAACAATGAATTGACCGTTTCCTAGCAATGTTCAATATTGGGACTTCAGAGAAAGTTGTTACGTAGGATTTCTGGGTTCCTTTGGATAAAGGCTTAACGCCTGCCGTTTTCATTTAACTTAAAGGGAGCACACAGAAAGTCCCTTTCAGTCTCCTTAAGCACAGCCTATGTTGACACAAATACAGTTCTGGGCTTGGGCTGGTGGCTGTCTTCCAGTGGCACATGTAATCTGCATGTGAGGGCAGTAACACCATAACTTCAACATCTGACTATTCTAAACTGTATTAAAAGTAGGGCAGTGTACTTTTCAATCCACTGGTGTGACTTCTCCTGGGAAAACAAGACACGGTAGCAGAAATGTTACGTTCCTTATTCCTCCATCTGCCCTCCGCCTTCAGCATTATTACTTGCATTCTAATGAGCTCTTCCAGCAAAGCTCCAATCCTCGGGGACACATCGGTGTTTTTTCTCTGGCCTGTAACTATCACCAAGCAGGCATGACAGATGACTATGCCCTCTTTCTTTCAGACCTGTTTTCCTTTTCCTTGTCTCCCTATTTTTGTTCTTGCCGTTTATAGGCTACTGTTACCACTGTGAAGTATGCACATTGGGTAGCCTATTAATTAGTAAGTGTGTGTGCCTTGCACTTTCCAACGTAGCCTTTTAGTACCATAATTAACTCCTTCAAAATACACAACTGTTGGGTCTGTATTTTTCTATGAGACAGGCTGGTCTCAGACGGTGACTGTTAGAAGAGGAATACACATCAACACAACAGTTTGTGCTCTATTTGACAAAAGTTTTATACTGAGAACATGTCACGTGACACAAAGTGTCCTCGCTGAAGCTACAGTGTGCCCACGTGCCCGTGTTAGCTCTATCTCTAGCCCAAGCCTCTTACTTCAATTCCTAGAGAGGCTTAAGAGGTGTTTGTACAGGTTTACGCAACTCTTGCCTATAAAATAATTAAGGTAGCTAGGAATGCTAGCACAGTTCAGCTTCCATACTCAGAATTACATAATTGAGAGGAAAGCCACTAAATTTATAGTATGTGGAGATAGGGTATGCCATTGGAGGAATTTTATTGATAACATAAGTAACATTATTTTCAACGTAAATGGCAGGTTTTACTCACATATTTCCTTTTTCTCACCATTACCATAGTGGAGAAAAGAAGTTGGTATCACCAAACATTTTCTGGAATTTTCCAGATCATAATCAATAGAGAACATGATTGAATTAGGAGAAGGACAATGAGCAAAATTTGTAGATTTTTTTGTACAAATATTTATCAGCACTTATGTTATCAGTACCTATTTTTAGAAATTACACATGTTTCTTGTTTAACAATTACCAAGTTTTCTAAGGATGTCGTTTGCCATGTTAGGTTTAGGTTTGTACTTTCGTCTGTAGACCCTTTTGCACTGAACAGTGGAGGATTAGTAAGGCACTAGCCACTTTTCTGATACTGTGGTGAGATATCTAAGCCAAGTAATTGTAAGCAGGGAAAGGGTTTAGGTATCCTGTGATTTTGAAGAATTAAATCGCAGATCCATCCTTTTAGCATTTGTGGACACCAGCAGTGTCTTGTTTACTTGCTGGGACAAGATACACAGCCCTCAGAATTAAGGAAGGAAAGGCTTATTCAGCTCACAGTTTGTGGAGGTTTCAGGCCATCCTCGGCTGGCTCCAAGGCAGTGCCACATGACAGCGGGTAGCTGTTCATGGCCGCAGGAGAGAGCAAAAGCAGAAGCAGAGGCGACAAGAGCAGCAGAGAGGCAGTGGCAGAGAGCAGGCCTCTCTCCCTTCCTTATACTGAATCCAGGCTATTTTCTCCAGGATGGAGGTAGCACTCAAAGTCATAATCCCAGTAGCATTCACACCCATAATCCCAGCGTTGGATCAGGAATTAATCACAACATCTACAAGTCTACCCTAAGATTGCATAAGTCTTTGGGGAAACAACTAGACACAAACTATAGCAAACAGATAGTAGTGGAGGAGCTCTTGCTGCTATAATCAAGTGGGGGATGCCTGGGGTCTGCAGTCCCAAAGCTACGTCCTCAGTGACCCAAAGACAACTCACTGGGCCCCTTCCTCAGTCTTTTGTCTCCCCCCACTAGAACACCTGGAGCCCAAAATCTCTGGGATCATGGAACATAATTTCAAACCACAGCAAGTGGCTGTAATGGGAATCTGTCCCACACACAGCCTTCTATGGAGCACCAGGAAGCAGGTGGGGCAGTGGGCTGCAGCTGCCTCCTTTGCATCTAGGACACAGGTCCCTAATGTTGTCTCATAGTCACAGGACTTTGTTTCTCAAAGACAAACCCAACTAAAAACATATTCACCTGCACTTCCTTTTTTCCATGTTTGCCATTGTTTTTGAGAATTCTTTTGCAAACTACAGTATTTTTATAGCTTTCCATCTTTCAAAAGGGGTGATCTATGTGCTGTCAAAGTTTCTAACTCCCAGGGTGATGATTTCTGCAATCTTCAGGAAGTTTTCAAAATTTCCTCAAGAAATGTCACTCGCTCGGTTCTCCCCTAAGACTGCCTGTAGAGCAAATACTTGTTTGAGAATTTGAGAAATATGGATGACACATTCCCCTCCACTTCTCTGTTCCTTGGTCCTAAAAAATGAGGACTTTAATACTAAAACTGTGGACAGGAAGGAGACATTTTGCAAATAAGTTGTAAATTAAATGGAGCTCACATATCAGCCGCATCATAATGTCACTTTTATCAGTGACATTTGCATACTCTTTAATCAGCTAGTTGATATCGTTGTGTCCCCTAATTTTCTTTTCAAGTAAGTGGAGTGAATGCTATTGTACTTTAAAGAATCAGATTCCTAATTTATAGGAAATGTTCTTAGTTTATCCCCTTTTTTCTATGATTTGAGTCAAAGTAGGGATCATTTCTTCTAGGTTGACCCTCGATTTGCTTCCAAATACTTTAAAAATTCCACAACTGGCACTCAATTAGAGAATAGCTCCAGAGAAGAGAAAAATGTATCCACTGTATCTTAAGGAGTAAGAAATGCCTTTAGTCTCTTTCTGTTTTTTTCTTTTAAATTTAAAGCTGAACAATCTCCATCTTGTACAGAAAGTGATTAAGATTGTGAAAATCCACCAAAGGCAAAACATGTAAGAGAGATGCATTCAATTAGATGTAGCATAAAAATAATATCTGGCTGATTCATTCATTATAGCATTTAGAGCCAGAAGAGAAACAAGTTGCTGACAATTTATTGATACCAGCCATGGTATTCTAAAATTAAACCTTTCTTTCATTAGCTAAAAATATTAGCATTATGTTTCTCTCACAAGAGAATGGCATCATATTCTTGCAGTTATGAAAACAGTGGAACCTTGCTTATCACCAGAAATAGCTGTCTTCCCAATTGGCTAGAAGAGTTCAGCTAATGGAGCTGAGACTCACATTAAGAGGTGTATCCCCTGATGATCCTGACAGCTAGCGAGCATCAGTAATCTGTACCCTTGGCAGTCTCTACCATTCCTTCCATGTAAGTGGGACATTTCCCAGGACGGGGCTAGATCAGCGATACTTCAAACACAAGAAGCTTCCTAAAGTGAACCAGAGAATTAGAGTAGTTTTGCAAATCTAATATTGCTTGGGAGCATGCTGGCTTGGGCAAATTCCTTTGTTATTCCACAGCTACCCTTCTATATTTTCCTAACAGATAAATGAATAGTGAACCCAGAGACTTTCTCTGTGGCTCTACCACAGGCTAATAAAAACAAATGCTGAATGTCTACTTGGTTTTTTTGTTTGCAGAACCAGGTATTGAACTCAGGTCCTTGTGCTTGCCAGGCAAGTGCTTATTCTACTGAGCCATCTCCCTGGCCCCTGAATGTCTACTTGGGTCCGGACATAGTGCTAGATTCTCCGAATGCTATGCCACATTTCATTTTCAAAACATTTTTGAACTCTCCAGTGCTGAATTGTTCAATAAGCTGCTGGTGCTGAGTGCAAGCCTGTGAAGGAGGTGTGGCGATGTCCACTTTATGGGAGAGGACCTCTTAGCCGAGCAAATGGTGAGGACCTCTTAGCCGAGCAAATGGCGAGACACCACTCGCGTTTGTATTACCAGCAGAGCCAAAGACAAGACCTAAAGACAGGTGCGCCTGGCTGACGCCAACACTCATGCTTCAATCCTCCACCCACCAAATTTCACCTACATGTTTGGGTCTTTTTAAGTTTTATAATTATGAAAGCAAAGCATGTGGTGCTTGAGGCCTGCTCCAAACTAAGCAGGGAAATGAACAGGCTTCAGAAAGCTGATACCAGATGAAGATTCCAGCAGGGGTCTGCGAGCTCAGGGGCGGTGTGCATTTTCTTATGTTGGAAAATTGGCCATTTTCTTGGATTTGTTGCTGAGTATGAAAAGTGATCTTCGGGGCTTTCCTTCTATAGATTTTATACAATTTCTTACCTGAATTTCTGGAATCTGAATAGTTCTGAAAAGGAAAACTTCTGAAACTCAGTTGGCTGAAAAGCCCACTTTCACTTGAGGGTCTTTATGCCCATATACGCCCCTGAATTGATTTAGACTAACTCGAGGCTTTATTTATTACACTTCTGAACTTTTATTTTGATGTAAAAATAAGAAGTTATTCAGCCATGAAGTTCTGCACCATTTTGGTGAGAGAAGCTAAGATACGAGCTAGTTACATGATTTATAAAATGTATATAAATATACAACTTTTGGTAAGCCTAAGTAACTCTGACCTATGAAGGACAGCTGTACAAAAGATTTTGGAATAAGGAACAAAGACTTGCTCATTCCCCAATGATTAAAGCTGGAGAAATAAAGAAGATCGAGGCTACAGTTTTAGCTTTACAGGTGCATGTTTCAAGATATCAAAGTATCCGTTATAGAATCAGGCTTTCCTATTTGGAAGCTGTGGCCCATCGAGACCATGCAGTAATTCAGGGATACTGCCCCTCATGATATGGGCTGCTGCTCTAGAAGGCGGAAGTGGACGGCAGAGCTCCTCAGAGTAACATGTTCATCTACCAGTTGCCAAGGCAGGAAACATCTACAGGAGCCTTCCCAGCTGCTCAGCATGCGTCCGCTCTGCTTGAATCCGTGCCTTCTCTTGCTTTTGCCTGAACTTTCTCCTCTCTGTTCCGTGCTAAGCCAATCAGAACACCTGCAGGAAAAGTTCAGTAGAAATTAACATAAATGCAAAGAGCCAGTCACTGTGCACCTCTGTTTTTTTCAGGTTTTGATAGATTCTCATTGGCATTATGCTACTGAAATAATAAAACAAGTAGAGAAGAAAGGAATGAGTCCATTTGCATTACAGAGGGATACAATCCCGAATACCAAGGTGCGTGACTGATTGCTGTCACCCAGTTATGCTGTAATAGCCCAGGACTGCAACCTAGAAGCTCCATTCTTAGCCAAGTAGATTTCCCTCTACGGGAAATGACTTTGCAACTGAACTTCCACCAGTTGCCTAAGGCTGCCCTTTGGATATTTCTCCTTTTCAAAAGTTGTTATATAAAACCCATGCCAAAATCTTCCACAAATATCATGGAAACAAATAATAGAAAAATTACATAAATGACAGAGCAGTATGACTCAGATTTCCTGCCTGCTTTGCAAAATGCTTTCGTAGCCTGTTTGTGGCACAGGATACGATTCCTAAAATGGAACTGTTAACATTTCTGTATGTTTTTTTAATGAGAACCCGGAGATTGGCCAAACGTTCATTTGGATACTGCTGGAACTAATGCTACACTTTGTAAAGTGAGTCACAGCACGCTCCCGAGGTGTCTGAAAGACACCCTGGGTTTTCACCAGGGCAAGCGGTACTGTTTCTGTTGCTGCCTCACTTTTGGTCCTTTTGCTATGTTTTCACCCAGCATTCACAGAGCAGTCAGATCTCTCGGTGCCTGCATGGCCATGGAGCAGGATCCTTAAAATTTAACTCCTGTTCACCCTCGTTCATAAGTTATTCTTCTCCTCCCTCAGTCGCTTTTACTGGAAATGTGAAAGTGCAGCAGTTGCTGTGTCTTTTTGCTCAGTGGCGCTCTGTAGACTCCGTTGGTTCCGTCCAGGTTCCCACGGTGGGGGCCTGTGAGACGGGCGACCAGCCTGAGAGCCTTTGGAGATGCGTCCCTGGGAGGACGGCGTGAGCCGATCTCCTGAAAGTGGGATTCGTGTTCTTGAGCAAGGACCCCTGGAGGCTGGGGTTCCCGTCCCTGCTCAATGGTGACAAGCCAGCAGTGAGCCCTCTGCAAGCTGGAAAGCTGCCTCAGTGGCCAGGCAGTGCTCCACTTTGGTCCAGAATTGCCAACAAACTCACACGATCTGAGCCCCCCCCCCACAGCCTGCAGAATTTTTATAGGATGATACAGTGTTGTTATGCTTCCTCACTAGAGCCACTGAGCAGAATTAGTGACTTTATCATTCTGGAATCTGCATTGAAACATGTTCGTGTTACCCTGCAGGATGGCTACCACGTTTAACTGAAAGACTGTGGTCTTGGTGTTTTCCAGGTTATATGATAACACTCCAGAGCTGTCTTTGCTCTTTTGTGCTTCCTAAGATGCTTTTGGGCTGGGGCAGCAGCTCACCCCTCATGATCTACAGGAGGGAGCCTTCAGGCCTCTTGAAGAGATCAGCACTGATGCCTCAGTCCTGACTGCCTCAGAAGCTTGCTGCTCAGTTTATGAGAGCAGACCCAGGCCCAGGGCATTGCTACGCCCAGGGTCTAGCTGACCTGGTCAGGCCTCTACTGCCTGGTTCCCCCTTCTATTCCTTTTTGTCCCTACCATTTCCAAGGAGATTCCCTGCTTCAGTCTTGTAACCACCCTATTGCACATTTCAGACCCTCAGCTGTACACAGGTCCCCAGAGAGGACAGGCAGGATCTTCACCCTGCTCCTCATGATGAATGCCAGAGCCTTCTTTGCTTTGACCAGGGAAGGGGAAGAGCATGGCAATGACTTGAGTTATTCAATCTAAGGATAGGTTTGATGACAGCCACACATAATTTTTATCAAGCAAAACTAAGATCATGAAATGTTTGATAAATATACAATTTTAGGACTTGAGTATGGGCTTACTTCATCAGTGATTAATGAAAAGTTCCCCTGTACCAAATGACTGTTAGAATAGCCCTCAAAAAGAAAGTATCTAAAACACCTACTTTGTTACTGTTCAAGAATTTCCAAAATATGTGCTTCAGATATTTATGGAGGTGTATAATCTATGAGCTAGGTGAGGTGGTGCTCCACCCAAACATCCCAAGCACCTGAGGCAAAGGTTATGAGTTCAAGGCCAAGCGTCACAATTTAGGAACTTAATGAAATCTGATCCTAAAATAAACCACAAAATGTGTGGGGATGTAGTTCAGTTCAAAGGC
>NDGN011304728.1:0-10290 GCA_002564285.1 Tympanoctomys barrerae
AGGCGACAGTTGTAAGCTTCTGTTTGGTTGCTGGACTGCTCCTTCCCATAGGATACTCTGGAGACACTGGGGCACACAGAGCATCAGGCTTTACCTGGACCACACCCAGGTGTGTTTAACAGCCTGTGCAGCAGTGTGGCATGAAGAGAGTTCTCCCAGAATCCCTTTCTGCCTCAGTCACAGCCACCATGAGGCCCCTAGGCAGCAGCTTGCTTTCTTTTTCCTGCCACCACATCTCTGAGGGGACTCGGTGGCTGTTTCTGTTCATAGTAGTCACTCTCTGGAGGCACTGCTCACTGCCACCACAATCACAGGCCCTGGCGTCGCCAGCCCAGGCTGGCACCCCTCACCTGCACTGAGTTTTCTCGACGATTGCTGGCCACATCCCCAGGGTTGTCTTTGGCCAAGGCGGTCAGGATATAGTGGTCCTTCTTCTCTCGGTCCAGAGAGGACAGCACGTAGATGTCACCCTAGTGAGGGAGGGTGGCTTCAATATATATATATATATATATATATATATATATATATATATATATTTGGGAATTGAACTCAAGACCAGTGTGGCCAGGCAGGTGCTGGTGCTGTTGAGCTATACTCTCAAGACATCTATGGCGCATCAGTTATAGTCAAACACGGGGGCCCTGGAGATACAATGCTGAACAAAACCCCCAGCCCCCTGAACAGCCCCATGGACCCCAGTGGCAGCCTCCTTCTAGTGGTTCTTGCCTTCTCCACCCAGTCTACCCGAGATGGGTAACAAGTTCAAGCTTGGCCCAATTGCCTGGCCAGAGCTGCCAAAGAGCTGGTGTCCCAAGGTAGTCACTGTCCCCAGAGCTGCCCAGGAGCCACGCCTGACTGCTCACACCAGGCAGGAGCTAGCCCCCACTGGAAGGGCCAGGAGAGATGGACAGAGGGCAGTGGGAAGGGAAGCCCTGTTCCAGCTGCAGCAACTGGAAGGACTGCCCCTGGCCTCTCACCCCCGTGCTCCACAGAACAGCTTTGACGTTTGAAGCCAGGGGCCTGTCTTTTCTTGAACTCATGCTCCTGAGTCTGAGACTCATGGGAACACAGGAATCCACCCTGTGGGGCATCTTCTCTCTCTTAGCTGTGAGTATAGGGCTGCGCGCGCAGTAGGTGTGAGTGTAGGGCTGCGCGCACAGTGGCTGTGAGCGTAGGGCTGTGTGCACAGTAGCTGTGAGAGTAGGGCTGTGCGCGCAGTAGGTGTGAGCATAGGGCTGCACGCGCAGTGGCTGTGAGCGTAGGGCCGCGCAAGGTGGGTGTGAGTGTAGGGCTGTGCGCGCAGTGGATACTCAAACATTGTGCCCACTTTCTGCAGAGCTTCTCAGGTCTCTCTTGACAGTCTCAAAACATTTCTTGGTCATCGAATGACATACTGCAGAAGTGTTTGTCTCACCCAGGGCCAAAGACTTTGGCCACTTCCTCCCGTATCTGCTAGGACAGGAAGGCCACAGTCTACAGCATGTCTGGTGTTCCAAGGAGACAGTTTGCTGACTTGGCTGGAGCAGCTCTGAGGCCAGGTGCTGTCTAAGAGGGGGCCCAGGATCAAGGTGATGATGCAACGATCCTTTGAGTGTTTGCATGCCCCTGGCCCCATCCATCACCACTTACCGTGGTGGGGTTGATGG
The DNA here is from genome assembly GCA_002564285.1 of Tympanoctomys barrerae. Taxonomy (NCBI): domain Eukaryota; kingdom Metazoa; phylum Chordata; class Mammalia; order Rodentia; family Octodontidae; genus Tympanoctomys; species Tympanoctomys barrerae. Next base: position 1,647 of record NDGN011304728.1, read on the forward strand.
CAAACTTGCCCTCCCCGTCCCCAAGGCTGTACTCGATGAGGGCGAAGTTGCCCGAGTCCGCATCAGTGGCTGTGACTGTCAGGATGACTGTGCCCACAGGCACATCCTCTAAGATGGCCTCCTGAAAAGAGCGGCCCATAGTCAGCCCCCAAGGCCACACCCTGCCCAGGGGCTCAGTGACGTAGTGAACCAGGGCATGACACCACTCACTGTTGGCACTCCAGGGCCATAGGGGCTGGCAGGCAGGAGTGCAGCATGCAAAGCCCTGAGGAACAGGCCCAGGTCCTACCCAGCCCGTCAGCCTGCCTACCCACCTGGTAGAAAGGCTGCTCAAAGATGGGGTTGTTGTCATTGACATCCACAATCTCCAGGTAGACAGGGATCTCTGCTGCCCGGGGTGGAGACCCGTTGTCTGAGGCTCTCACGGTAAAGTTGAGCCAATGGACCTCCTCATAGTCCACCGTCCGGTTGGCAATGACCTTTCCTGAGACACAGAGGCACCTGCTGCCATTTTGGCTATTTCCACAGTCACGGCAGCTCTCCAAAGCCAGACGAAAAAGATCTGGGGTGCTGAGGGTAGGTATGGCCCCTTAAGCAGGTGGAGCAGACAGCGCTGGCCCACGACAAGCCAGAGGTGAGCAGAACTAGCATGTGGGTGTTCTTCTCGGAGAGAAAAGAAAGTCTCCCGGAAGCCCCTCCCCCTCCTCTGAGCCCCATTCTTTGTTTTCCAGCTTCCAGCAGAAACTAATGCTGGCAGTTTGGGACAGTAGCTGGGGCTCCAGCAGATACCTCTGGGGCTCCCATCCCAAACAGGATGGGTTCCATCCTTTCCTCTGCTTTGTGTGTCTGGGAATGAATGGCATATTGGTCATCTTGGATCTGGCCAGCCTGCTGAGGGGGGAAGCAAGCCACATTCCTGCCCAGAGGCTTAGCAGGTGGACACATGGCCCTGATCTTCCTCTGGCAGATTTCTCACCTACCTGCTGAGGGGTCTTCCAGCTGGACATAGCCAGGGGGTACAAGGTCCAGTAGGCTGTAGGTGATCAGCCCATTGAGGCCCTTGTCGGGGTCCATGGCTGCCACAGCAATAAGTGTGGTGCCTGGGGTGGCCCCCTCAAGGACCCTCTCTGTGTAGTAGGTGATCCCAAAGGGCTTGAACTGGGGCGTGTTGTCATTGACATCCAGGATGTTGACTGTCAGCTTGGCTGCGGGGCAGGCAGGGGAAGGTCAGTGTGGCAGGGCTGGGGGTAGGTGGAGACCTGTCGTGGCCTTCCTAGGACTGCATGAGGACTGGCCCACACCACTGGTCTGGCTCTTGCCCTTCCACAGGGGCAGCGGCCTGGGTTCTAGCAGCTGGCTGGGTCTCCTCACTGAGCCTGGGTTCCTAACTGCTGGATGAGAGAGGACTGAGATGGTCTTTGAGGCCTTTCCTGTGGCTCAGCCTTCTCCACCCATTTGCCTCGTCCCTGTGACACAGCTAGCCTGGGCCTGCAGACATGCATGTGATGACAGCGTCTGGCCTTCTCTCCAGAAAGACATGGGCATCTGAGCTGTCAAGACAAGCGGCTAATGTCTGCCAGGCCAGCTCCTCACCATGGTGGCTGTTCCTAAACATGGCAGGGGCCCTAGAGGCCACACCCCTCATGGTCCCCTCTCCACCCCCAGTGCGCCTGCCAGTGCATGCCCTAAGCTGTAGACAGATGCAGCACCTGCTGGCTCTCTGAGACACAGCACCTCACCCAAGGTGCCAGCACCTGTGATCTCTAGTCACCGTCCTTCGTTCTCTGCTGACCCGCAGCTTCCTTCCAGATCAAGAGGGTCCTGTCACAACGTGGCTACCATATCTGACAGCTGGATTCTGACCTAAATCCCTGTCAACCTGTTCTTTCTCAGCCTCTTCCAGGTTCTCCTGAGCCTCTTTCCCACTGAGAGAGCCTTGGGGCTCCAGTGACATAATTTGAGAGACACTGCCATCCGAGCCCCATGGTGGCTGCCACCTTCCCTGTCCCTAGTTTGGCCTGACTCCATGCAGCCCTTGTGGCTGAGTCCTGAGACCCAACAGTGTCCTGAGACACTGTTGGGGCCAGGTCCGAGTGTGCTTCAGGCCCACCCCCTGGCTCTTAGTGACAAATGAAAAACTGGCACAGAAGACCCTTACCATTTGGCACACTGACAGAGCGCTCTGGTAGGTCACTGGCATTGTCAATCACTGAGAGTGTGACCTCATAGGTGGCAACCAACTCCCGGTTCAGGGGGGACTTCACCATTACAGACCCTGTGAACCAAGCAGGTCAGCTTTAGCTTGAGGGGAAACCCCTAAAATCTGGGCCTCCCAAATGCCTCTTAACCCTTACAGAGGGCAGCGGTTCCCCATGAACTCTGGGATTTGAGTCTGGGATGGGCTGCAGCCACTGGCACAAGCAATCACTCTGTTCTTATATGGTGCTTTTTGGCTGGTGACCTCAGGTGAGCGCTTTAACCATTTTGCCTCTCTCTTTCCTCCCATGTAAAGGAGGAAATCATGGTATCTACCCTTAGTGCTATTTTGAGGATTAAAAAAATTAAGCTTTACTTATACAGTGCTTGTGATGTTGCCTGGCACACAGATGATGCTTTGTGATTTTGTTTATAATGCTTGGATTCCAAGCCAGGCACAGGGGTGCATGCCTGCAATCTGAGCACTGAAAGAGTCTGAGGCAGGAGGATTGCAAGTCTGAGTCCTTCCTGGGCAACTTAGTGACACTCGGCGTGGGGGTATTTTGATTCCAGTTCAAAACAAACAAAACAAAACAGAAAAACAACCAAAATAAATCTTTCATTCCACACCAGTGTATATATCCTTAGCACTACTGAACTGTGAATTGTCAACTTAAAAATGCTGACGATGGTAGCTTTTATGTGTATTAGACCACAATTTAAAAACTTATGGTTGGGGAGATAGCTCAGCAGCATAAGCGCCCGTGTGGCAAGTGCAAGGTCCTGAGTTCGATCCTTGGCAGAGGGCAAAAAACAAACAAACAAACAAACTTAAAAACTRCTTATAGRGCTGGCCCAAYAGCTCAGCAGATTAAAGCACCTGCAAGCAGGCACAGGGGCCAGGGGTTCAGTCCCTGGGCCTGCCGAGTCTGCCCTGCCCCCGGGGCACACTGAGACGGCAATTGAGACTGGGCATGGTAATGCTTGCCTATAATCTCAGCACTTGAGAGGCTGCAAACAGGCAGGTTACTGCGAGTCTGATTAGTAGTGAGACCCTGAACACCCTATAGAGCCTTCCCTAAAATACAAAAACCAAACCAAACCAACCAAACAAACTGCTTTTATCCTAGGGAGATCAAGTATAAAGGAAGGTTGTGGCAGCTGAAAGCCCTGGGGGTTTCCTTGAAGGCCACACTGTGGTGGGCCAGGATGGACACTTCCAGTTTAGTGGCATAGGCCTAAAGTGTATGCTTCATCTTGGATAAGCGGGATATGACAGGGCTGATGGTAGGACAGGGATGTCTTGGTTTAGCACCATCAAGTATGTTGCTTCTCTTCCACCCAGCATCTCCTAAGTTCTAGGGGTGGGCTCTTCCTCCTGCCTTCTGAGGGCCTTGGTCTGTTTGGTTCTAGTGTGGCCCCTCCTCTCCCTCTCAGGCAGTGGGTCTCAGGACTCTTCCCCCTGGCAGCTTCCCCTGCTGGGTTCTGTCCTCCATGGGTCCCCCAGCCATGGGGTGGTCACTTACCCTGGGCCGCAGCCTCCTCCTCCTCCTCCTCTTCCTACTCTCGCTCCCTGTCCCCCGGGCTGGGGAGCGAGGATGGGGAGAGGGCAGCTGCGTTCAGTCTGCAAAGGCTGGGTGGGGCCCGGGCCCGGGCCAGGCCCCACAGGATGGACAGGAGGGTGTGGGATGTGGTGGGCATGGAGGAAGGCAATGGGGTGAAGCAGAGAAGAGATGAGGTGGGAAGTGACAGAAACAGCTCAAACCTGTGGGCCTGCTAGCCGTGAGGAAGAGAAGAGGGTTAACATCAGTTAGTGCAGGGCACAGAGGGTGGGGTGGGGGGCTTAGGGGAGATGTGTGGGGCTGGAGCGAAAGTATGGGAGCTGGGGGGAGCCCTGGTGGTAGGGAGACCTCAGAGGCGAGGCTCTGGCAAGAGGAAAAGAGGGGTTAGGTGATCGAGGGAGAAGGGAAAGCATGAGGAAGAGGGCAGAGAAGACACTGGAAAGAAAAATACAGAGAAGAGAGTCAGTGGAGGGCGAGGGCAGGAAGGAGCAGCAAGCCTGGGGCTCAGGTGGGGGGTGTGTGGCTCTCCATGGTCCTGACCAGCCGAACCACCAGGTCCCAGGCTGTGGACCTGGGGCTGGCGCGGCTTTCCTTTCAGCTTTGCTGCATTTTGCCTGTCTGAAGAAGACTTAATGGTACCTTTTGGTTCACCAGACGCTGTGGTCATTGGCGTCCCTCATGCAGCCATTCCTTTTTACTCTCTTACCCTTTCCTTCTCCCTTCTTCCTTAAGGCAAACATTGCAATGTACTGAAGTATATTTTGTATTTAAGATCATTCCTGAAGGCCACGTGTTCTTTGATATTTATGCAAATGACATTGTGTAGGTGCTGCATCTTGTTTGATCTTTTTCAGTGTATATTTTTCAGACCTACCCCACTACTATCTGTGTGTATACCCTGGGGCTGTGGCAGTAAACTTATGGCATGTGTGCTGCAGTGGGCAGGAGTCATCAATGTCATCAATCAGCATCCTAGGGCTCCTACCTGCTGCCCGGGCTCCATGGATGCATGCTCAACTTTCTACCCCCACTGCCAGTGGCCTCGGTATTGCCAAGAATTTCTTGATGACATACAGTAGGTAGAAGAGTTGCTGGGTCCTGTGGCCTGAGTGCTCTTTGTACTGGGCTGCTATCTAACAGAGGAGCTGGCCGCACCTCTACGGGAGCCAAGAGGGTTCTAACATCCCCCCAGTCTCACCAATATTAACACTGTCTACGGTCCTAATGCCTGCTCTTCCACATACAGAAGGCTGGTATTGCAGTGCTGTTTTACTACACAGTACACTGAATAACAGCGATTCTTTGCATCTTGCCATGGCCTTGTTATTTCCTGTTACTTCTTTAGGTCTTCAAAGAAGTAGACTTGTAAGGACTCATGTCCCTTCTCCAACTCCCCAGAGGAGCTTTTCTAAACTTCTTTGAAGCATTCTAAAGTGCTTCAAATGACAATAAGCTGCATAAATTGTGAACACTAAGCCACAGTCCTTTGTTCTGTGACATGCAGGAAATGTTAAGGGCACAAATACAAGTTATAATCGGAATGGCCAGTATGCACGAAAACAAAGTATCTGGTTGAACTTCGGTGTTAAGGAAGTGCACAGAAAGCAAGATGCCATTTTCCTCTAAAACTATAACCCTGAAACTTCTTTCAGGCAGAGTACTGGTGTGGATTCTCCTGTGACAATGCGGGGATGAGAAGCCATAGAGGCCAGAGGAGCTGGTCAAGGGTGGAGGGAGAGAAAGGACAGCTGGAGGAGCCAGGGACAGGGAGAAGGAGAGAAAGGGGTGGTGTCAAAGGGGGAGGAGGGTAGCAATAGAGAAAGAAAGGAGAGGAGGGAGAAAGCAAGGAGACGGGGCAGGAGTCCAAAGAAGGTAGGGGAACAGCAGGCCCTTGTACCTGTGTTGATATTCACAGCAAAGGCGTCCTCCTGGCCAGGCACCAGGCGATCAGTATCATCCTTGGCCACAATGCCAATGATGTGGTACTCCAGCTTCGGGTTGAGGTCAAGGTCAATGGCAGTGACATTGGCAATGACAGTGCCCAGCTCTGCTGACTCCAGCACGCTCACAGTCTGGATAGGGTTGAGGAACTCAGGGCGGGAGTCATTGATGTCATCAATCAGGATGGTGACAATGGCTGTGCCCGACAGAGGGACAGTGCCCCGGTCGGTGGCCACCACTGTCAGCCTGTAGGAGTCCTGTTCTTCCCTGTCAATAGTGGCATTGCCAACACGGATGACCCCAGTGAACGGGTGGATGAGGAAGCGGTCCTGAGCCCCAGCTTCTATCCTGTAGACCAGGTCTCCATTGAGGCCACTGTCCTTGTCTGTGGCCATGACTTGAAGGACTGAGAATCCTGTGAGGGAGGATTAGGGAGCAGCTGGGCGTGGTGGAATCTTCCAGGAAGATCACACCAAGATCCCTGTGCTCGTGGATATCGTAGATTTGCCAGCCAACATCTATCTTTTACAAATGCCTGTGATTTTGCCATTGGAGAGGAAATGGTATTTGATTTTATACTTTTTGTTAAACAATATTTTAGAGTTTTTAAACATTTATTTATTTGATACTGAATCTTGCTACACAGTTTGGACCCATAGTGATCCTCCTGTCTCAGCCTCCTCCGGGCTGGGATTACAGGCATGTACCACCACTGCCCAGTTTCAGGGCTGGTACAGCACACCTGGGGTGCCAAGGCTGGCATGGTATGCAGTACCAGAGATCAAACTCAGCTCCTTGTGCTTGCCAGGCAGGCACCTAGACTGCTGAGCTATCTCCCAAGCCCAATATTTTAGAGTTTAAAGGATAGGTGGATATTGTCTTCTGAAAATTGTTGGTCTTTGTCCCTTTTTCTGTCATTTTATACAAATAATCTATATCTAATGAGGATCGCTGTTACTGTTTGGATTAGTGTTCTCCAAAGGCCCACATATCCAAGGTGTGATCCCCAGGGTGGTGCCACGCAGACCTGGCAGAACCTTTAAGGGGTGGGGCCTGGTTGGAAGTCTTCTGGTCCCAAGGGCTTGGCTTGAAGGAGCTCTTGGGACCCCAGTTCACTCTCTCTTTCTGCTTCCTGGCTAGCATGAGGAGAGTGGCTCATTCTATGCTATGATGCTATGCAATGGGGTGAAATGATCATGAATTAAACCCCCCAAAACTATGAACTAAAAAGAGATCTTTCCTTTTAAATTGCTTGCCTCAAGTATTTTGTGATAGCAACAGAAAGCTGCCTCGCACAATAATTTGCAACAAATATCTTTTTCACAGTCTGTTGTTTGCCTTCTAGTATCATTTATAGTTGTTTGAAGTAGAGGTAAAGAAGCTTTAATTCTTTTTGAAGGGCTGGGGATGGAACCCAGAGCCTCAAGCATGCCAAACACATGCTATACAACTGAGCTGAAACAGTTCCCAGGGGTTTTAGTTTTTATGCACTAAAATGTAATTTTTGAGTTCTTTTGTTTATGTTTGGTTCCTCCTTATCTAGGAAACAGATAAACATTCACCTAATTTTCTGCTTTCATTTTTCAGCATTTCCAACTCTTGTAGATTGTAGAGTTTGAGTTTTTTTTGTTTGTTTGTTTATTTTTTTGTGTTTTTTTTAGAGTTTGAGTTTTCTTTTAAAGAGTTTGAGTTTTGTTTTAGTATCTGATGTAAGGTGAGACTCTATCCTAAATATTAGATTACATGTCAGACTATATGGTTTTGGCTTGTTTTCATCATATTCTTTATGTATATTTTAAAAATTCTTATTTTTAAAGACAGTACAAAATAGTATTAAAACAGAAAAATTACAAGGGATACAGAATTTCACTTAACAAACTAGTATGAATTTCACAATATTTGTTGTAGCACAGTGTTGTCTTCCAACTAGTTGTCCATATTACCAGATATATGCATACAAAATTGGAGGAAGAAAGAAAAAGAGAAAAATATATATAAGAAATTAAGAAGAGAAAGAGGACAAGCAACTGAAAAAAAAAGTTTAGCTGTATTTTTGATAGGCCATTTTATCTAGTTTTGATTTATTTATTTATTTGTTTGTTTATTTGTTTATTTATTTATTTTTGTGGTACCGGGGAGTAAACTCAGGGCCTTGCACTTGCCAAGCAAGTGCTTATTCTACTGAGCTATCTCCCTGGTCCCACTTAATTTTTTTATATTTATTTATTGATTTATTTATTTACTTATTTATTTAGTGGAACCAGGGATTGAATTCAGGCCCTTGCGCTTGCCAGGTAAGTGCTTATTCCACTGAGCCATCTCCCCTGCCCATTTTATATAACATGGTTTTAAATACAATAGTTCTGGAATGCATTATGACACATGGTGAGGAAGCTCTGGCTTTATTATACTTACGTCTCAAAACTTTAAAAAAAAATGTATTTAAAGCAGGGCCTACAGGGTCTACAGGGTCTCACTATGTAGATGGGACTCATAGTGATCCGCCTATTTTCGGCCTCCCAAGCGCTGGGATTACAGGCGCGCACCACCATGCCCAGTCTCAATCACCATCTCAGTGCATTCCAGGGGCAGGGCCAGCACCGTTGGCTGGAGATTGAACCCCCAGCCCCTGCATCTACCTAAGCAGGCACTTTAATCCACTGAGCTATCTGGCCGGCCCTTCAAGACTTTCTTATTTAACTTCTAGGTGATTTTCAGAAGGAAATTTACCTCCCCCAATTAAATTTTAACTATGATAATAAAAAGTCATGTTGACCTGATTTTGAAATAAACCTTCCATCTAGAAATGTGGTTGGTCTGAAAAAAAAAAAAAAAGAAAAAAAAAAAGAAAGAAAGAAAGAAAAAAATGAATTTTGGGCCAGAGAGATGGCTCAGTAGAATAAACGCTTCCCTGGAAAGCACAAGGGCCTGAGTTCAATTCCTGG
>NDGN011304754.1:0-26892 GCA_002564285.1 Tympanoctomys barrerae
TAGTCCATAATAGTAGTGGGTTACCCGTGGAACTGGAAACGTCTCCAGGAGCAGTTTTGGAGTTGTGGTAGGCTGCTTAGTCTTTCAGTGACATTTTAGAAGGGGAATGTGTAACGTGTAACTATCTTTCAGCATCATGTTCCTGGAACATTGGGTGGGTTTTGTTTGTTTTTGTTTTTTTTTTTACCTGTTAGGCTTAGAAAAAAAGACCCAGGTCCTGCAGCCTGAGGAGAAGAAGACGGTGGCGTACCATGAAGCAGGGCACGCGGTGGCTGGCTGGTACCTGGAGCATGCAGACCCTCTCTTGAAGGTGAGGTCAGATAGGGTGGGTGGAGTGGAGAAGCCCTGGAGGCACAGTGTGAGTGAGTGCAGGCAGCTGTGTGAGGCGTGGAAGGTGCCCTGAACAGAGCAGAGCTGTGCTGGGAGCCTGCTGTCACTCCACAGCAGGCAGGAGTATGTTGCCCTCTGGAGGTGGCAGAGGGTTAGAAGAAGCTGGAATGAAGAACTCAAGGGGCCAGTACTCAGATCTGTGAGAAGCTGCCCGACCCCTAGATACGTGTGCAGACTCCTGTGAGCTAGCTGAGCCATCCCACGCTGAACAAGTATGCACTCCCCAGCTGGTCCAGCAGATGGCAGCAGAGAAGACTCCTGAAGTCAGTGGAGGGGCCCTGGGAGCAGGGCATTGCAGAAGGGCCTCCCAGAACCTGCAGACCCCAGAAGCAGCGCTGAAGTTAGCAGGCTACAGAATCAAGGTCGGAGCAGGAAGGTCAGCTGTGCTTCTGTAGATCAACAGTGAACAACTGGAAAATGAAGTTCTAAAATTCAGTTCCAAGCGTGGCATGGTGGTGTGTGCCTATAATCCCAGTAACCTGGTAAGCTGCAGCAGGAGGATCACAAATTTGTCCCCAGCCTGTGCACTTCAACTACTTATGGAGTTCCTGTCTCGAAGGAAGCTGAAGATATAAACTTAGGGGCCCGCGTTCCATCCTCAGTACTAGGAAAAAAAGTCCATGCTTAAGAGCACCCCAAAGCATGAAATATGGAATATTTAAAGAAAATATTTACAGGGCCTACATATTGAGTTAACCAGACCTAAAAATAAAAATACAGTGTCACAGAATGTTACGTAAGTTTCCCCCAGACCTACAGATCAGGCAGGGTACAGTGGTACACATCTGTAAGCCCAGCTACGCGGGAGACTGAGGCAGGAAAAGCATGAATTTGAGGCCATCCTGGGCAAGAGAAAGCTTGCCTTCAAAAAAAAAAAAAAAAAAAACCTATAGTTTCATCTCAGTAGAAGACCATAATTACTGCAGAATATTCTGTGGAAATTGTGAAGCAAAGTCTAAAGTTTTGTGGGCATGTAGGATCCAAAACAAAGCTGAAGGGCATCCCGGTTCTGAGACTGCACAGCTGCAGATGTAGGCAGAGACCCTGGCAAGAGGACTGGCCAGAGGCTAGAGGGCATGCAGAGTCCACAGAGGGACCGCAGGCCATGTCGTTGTCCTACAAGGAGCCAGCCTCACTTGAGGAGAGATGGTATGATCACTGGGTAAGAAGTGAACCCGCACTTAAGGTCATGCACGAAAAGCAACTGGCAATGGATACTAAGAGCTGGCCCTACAACATTCTTGAAGAGAACATAGGTCTTCATCGCCTTGAGTATGGGAAATTCTCAGAAGTTGACAAATTGGATCTCTTAAAATTAAAACCTTTCAAGTCTTTGAAAGATCCTATTAAGAAAATGAAGAAGGAGCTGGGCGTGGTATTACACTCGTATAATCCCAGCACTTGGGAGGCCGAAGCAGGAGGATTGCTGCAAACTTGAGGTCAGCCTGGACTACAGAGTGAGTTCAGGAGCAGCCTCAGCTGTACATCAAGATCATCTTAAAAACAGCAGCAGCAGCAGCAGCACGCACGCACGCACGCAAAAAGACACGAGCATGCACCTCCCAGAAGTATGTGAGTGTGTATTCAGTGCATAAAAATAGTACCACTAAGTGTTCCAGGAGTTGCATACCAAATCTCAATAACAGAATGCCAGAAACGCACACGGGAGCAGTTAGAATTTTGGATGCAGCCTTGGCGTTGGAAAAGATAAGGAATAATTGGGCCCTCATGTGTAAAAGGTGTGGCCACTTGGGAAGAGTTTCTAGTTTCTCACACAGGTGGCCAGGTGTCTAAGCACCTGCCTGGCAACCTCATGGGCCTGAGTTCGATTCCCGGCACCGCATACTGTGCCAGCCCTGGAACCCTAGGCATGCCGTGCTGGCCCAGAAACCAGGCGTGGCGGTCAGGCCTGTAATCCCAGTGCTGGGGTGGCTGAGACGAGGATCGCTGCAAGTCTGAGCTGCATAGAGAGCCTGCACCAAATACATAAATGAATTTTTTAAAAAAGGTTAAAAGGAGGGTCGAGGATATAGCTCAGTGGCACGGAGCTCGCCTGGCAAGCATTAGGTCCTGAGTTTGATTCCCAATACCAAAAAATAAAAGTAGGTTAAAGGAATTTGTTTAATGGTTTTTTGCAGTAAAACAGGGCCAGGAGGAAAGGAGGCCGCAGAGCTGCAGCTGTCACTTGTCCCTTCTGCAGGGTAGTGGCTGCAGATGCAGAGCAGTTGAATTTTGCCTCTTCAAGGCACCAGTTTTTGAGACTGAGTGGTCTCATTTGGGTCTTAGAGAAGGACGAGAAGTCCTGAGCAGAGACTGAGGGACCTGCAGGTCCATCTGCTCACTGTCCCTGGCTGGCCCCTGCTGTCACACTTAGCTGTCTGGACACGTGCCCTGTTGGCTGTTTGCAGCAGGCTGTGTAGCACGTGGATCTTCTCTTCCCAGGTGTCCATCATCCCCCGGGGCAAGGGCCTCGGCTACGCCCAGTACCTGCCTAAGGAGCAGTACCTGTACACCCAGGAGCAGCTCCTGGACCGGATGTGCATGACCCTGGGTGGCCGTGTCTCTGAGGAGCTTTTCTTTGGGAGGATCACCACTGGCGCTCAGGATGACCTGCGGAAAGTCACCCAGAGCGCCTATGCCCAGGTGAGCTGGCCGGGCTCTGCCCGCACCCCTGTCTGCTCCGGATTCCCCAGCTCAGGGTTTCTTGGCAGGGGCTATTTCCTAGATTCATGGTAGAGCAGCCAGAGTTTCTGAAAAGAAACTGTGCTATAGCATTTAAAGTTTCGGTCCTGAGGTCCTGCCCTGCACACAGCAGGACCCTCCTGTGCGTCCTGTCCATCCTTCCCAGGCTTCTGGAGCAGCCTCTCCTGACCTGTGAGAGTGTTCCTATGTGCAGTAGCTTCCCTGGCATCTGTGTCTGGGCAGTAGGCCTTGCTGTCTTTGGACACGGTGTACGTGACTTCCTCTGAGAACTGTTACTGGCTTGTGCTGCAACCTTCTTTGCTCAGCACTTTTAAGTATTTCTAAGGCTTTAAGTGGGGCCTTTATTTATTTTTTTTTTAGAGACAGGGTCTTGCTATGCAATTCAAGCTGGGTTTGAACTCACTGTGCAGCCCAAACTGGCCTCAAACTCTCAGTGCCCCTCCTGTCTCAGCCTCCTGAGTGCTGGGATTACAGTCCCACACCAGCATATCTAACTTAAAATGTTTTTTCCAATCATTTTTAATCTGACATTTTCTCTCAGGTTACTATGGTGATTTGCTCTTGTTCGTTTTTTAGTTTAATACCTGCTTTAAGAATAATCTTTCTTGGGCCAGAGATTTAGCTCAGTGGCACAGTCCCTGCTTGGCAGGCAGGAGGTTGTGAGTTTAGCTCCTGGTATCTTCCTGCTGCTGTAATCTTCCCTGCACTGCAGTGGTGCAGTTTCTCTGGGTTGGACCCCACAGTTTGGCCATTTTCTGTCAGCCTCCATCTCTTCAACCATCTGTGAGGACGGTGTGGCGTCCTGGGTGTGGCGTGGCCCGCAGCCCACTCCCCTGTTGCTCAGCTGTTGTTCTGTGGCACTGGCCGTGTGTGGGAAGCGGAGGGATGGGGGGGCCGGCAAGCCAGTGTCCCTCTGCGTGGGTCCAGGTGGCGGCTGTGCCGCTGCTGCTCCACTCTCTTCCGCCTCCCCCACTCCTCCCCAGTCAGCCTGGGTTCTGAGCCAGCACGGCTTCCTGCGTGGCACTGGCGCAGTGGGCTCTCAGAGTCGAGGCTCGGCCCCCTACTGTGTGCAGGCCCTTTGTGAGGACATAGTGTGCAGGGTGAGCAGACCCCCAGGTCTGCTGTCGGCTCCCCAGGCTCACAGCCTTCTGCCCATCGCGCTGGGCTCCTCTGCCTCCCTCAGTCTCCTGTACTGAGGGTGTCCGGCTCTGATCCTGGAGAGGATCCAAAGCAGGACCAGGCGTCCTGTCCCCTTGGTCCCAGGGCAGGAAGCGTCCCTCCCACCCCATCGCTCTCTGCAGATCGTGCAGTTTGGCATGAATGAGAAGGTTGGGCAGATCTCCTTCGACCTCCCGCGCCAGGGCGACATGGTTCTAGAGAAGCCGTACAGCGAGGCCACCGCCAGGCTCATCGATGACGAGGTGCGGCTCCTGATCAGCGAGGCCTACAGGAGAACTGTGGCTCTGCTCACGGAGAAGAAGGCTGATGTGGAGAAGGTGGGTGCCCATCGGGGAGCCTGCCCCACGTCTGGGGCTAGGCTGGGGTCCCTGCCGGCTGTGGCTCTGTGCTGTGCCCTGAGTGAACTGGGAGCAGCCCCGCGTCCTGCCAGGGCTGCAGGGTCTCCCCATGTGGCAGTGAGCAATGCAGGCAGGCCGGAGTGAGCCACAGGGCCTCAGCACAGGGCCCACTGTGGGCGGACAGGGCTGGACAGGCAGCCCTGCGTGGCAGAGGGGTGAGCAAGCAGCGCTGTGTGACTCGGAGGGCCTCCTGTCCTCAGGAGCTGTGCTGTCCCCTGGATGCACACCCCAGAGTTTTGCCGCATTTGTTCTCTGAATGTGCTGCTTGTGCTGTCAGGAAACACACAGGGCAGAGCCCCTTGGAGAGACTGGAGACGGCAGCACGCCGTCGGTGGGTCCTGCTCGGTGGCGCCAGAGGTCCAGGGTGGGGCTGCGACTGAGAGAGCATGTGTCTGTGACCTGAGCTGTGGAGGGAGGCTGGCGGCAGCAGGGCACAGGCCACCGTGCAGAGGGCAGGGGGCCCGAGGAGCAGCTTTGGGAGCGTCCTGTGACATGGTGCCCAGGCCCAGCCAGGCCTGAGGTCCGGGAGGTGCCCGGTGGAGGGTGTGGGCTTGGCACAGGGTGTACCCACTGCTGTGGGTCTGACTGTGCTCGCTGGGCACGAGGGCTAAGCTGTGTGTGGTGCCACCGGTGCAGCTCCCGTGCTGGGTTCTGGGGACAGCCCTCCTGCAGGGCCTGGATTCACAGGCCGGGGAGACTCCCGTTCCAAGGTGCACAGCTGTGTGCTGGGAGTAGCTGGAACAGCTGGGGTCTGGTCCCATCCTTGGGGGCAGGTCAGCTGGACAGCGGGCCAAGGTGTGGCGGGGCTGGCCTTTCTGCTCCAGGCCTGCATCCTGGCCTTGGTTTCTGTGTGTGGGCCCGGAGCTGGGCTGTGGGCTGAGTCGGGTGGCGAGGGTGCCGGCAGCCTCACGCTGCATGGCAGAGCCAGGCCCTACCCGGGCGCCACCCTCCCTGTGTGTGCTGTCCCTGGCGCTGTGGCTCCAAGCACTGTGCCAGCTGACAGGCAGGCCCTGGGACTGGAGAAAGAGCGAAAGGGCGCGAAAGGGAATGGGAACATGTTGGCGCAGTGGGCTAGCTGCAGTTTATTTACAATGACTTAGCTACCCGCAGCTGTGTTGTGTGTGTATCTACTTGAAATGTCCCATTAAAAAGTTAAGAAGAGGAAGAAGAAAGTTAATTCTTCAGGTCTTTACCACGTAGCCTTGTAGACTCAGGAGCCGTAGGCACAAAGTCGGCCGAGGCATGCGGCACCTGGCTCTGGGCAGCTCGATGCAGCCTGCCTTCTCGGTGTCCTTCAGGGTCTGCGGGCTCGCGTCCCTGTCTCCCGTGGCCTGTGCAAGCGCAGACCTGGGGCTGCATTTCTGTCTTCGCCTCCCGTCCCGCATTCTGTCCATGCCTTTGCCCCTCTCTTCTTGTGCTCGCCGCCCACCTCCCTCCGACTGCCCTTCCTGAAGCTCTGTATTCTGGAACGGCCTTCAGCAGTTCTTTTCTGCAGAGAGAAGCACTATTAAGGGAACTTTAGACAAAAACTGTTGACAATTTGAGCAAAAAGGCACCTCCCAAGTGCAGCACTGCTTAAACCTGAAGAGCTCCAGAAATTGAGAGATGCAGTGAGGTCTGCCACGCGGGGGCTGGAGGTGTGGCCGAGCCAGGCGTCAGGCTCCAGGTGCGAAGCAGACAAGCAGCAGCCGTCGCCGCGTGGGAAGCAGAGCAGCCTGCTGCGCCTCTGAAGGCTCCCTGGCGGGGGCGGGGCCTTGTCGCCAGCACAGGCATGTGCGTGCTGGGTGTGGCTTGCTCCAGGGTCTTTGGTCTCCCCCAGGGGACCTTCCAGTCATCTTGGCCCCTTGTTAGGGCCGAGCTCGGCTCTGAAGGCTTTGCTTTTGCATAGGCGTTGCCGCGTCACCTGCGTTAATGGAAGTGGTCTGTGTTTCAGGTCGCGCTTCTGTTGCTGGAGAAAGAGGTGTTAGACAAGAACGACATGGTTGCACTCCTGGGCCCCAGACCATTTGCAGAAAAGTCCACGTATGAAGAGTTTGTGGAAGGCACGGGCAGCTTGGATGAGGACACCTCCCTGCCGGAGGGCCTCAAGGGCTGGAACAAAGGGCAGGAGAAGGAGGAGGAGGAGCCCTCGGACCAGAAGGGTGCCGGCCAGATGCAGACGGGTCCGAGGCAGCCGCTCTAGTCCGCTGCCCTGCCGGTGGGCGCTGCTGCAGCTCAGCGTGCCAGAGCACAGCCGGCCTGCTGCGCCTCCCACGTCACGGCCGGACAGGCCCTTTCCAGGGGCCCAGCAGAGCCTGGAGACCCCGCACGGAGCAGCGGCTGTGGTAGGGCAGCGGCCTGGAACCGCGTGTGAGGAGCAGGCCTCTGTGCGCCTCCACTCTGCATTCCTCGCTCTCTTCAGTTTCTCTCTGCACATGGGCGGGCTGTGGAGTTCAATTCGAGTGCTGATGAGAATATTTTGATTTAAGTGAACAATTTACTGTTTCAATGAAAGGTTTTCTATAGAGAGCTGTAACATATTTAAAAATGTGAATGTATTGTGTAAATATGGCTTCTTTACATCAGAAATAAATGTGAACCCTGTATTTTTCCTGAGCACACAAAGGTCACTGTTTACATTATATTGCATCAGAAGAGACTGCATCTCCAGAATCTCAGTGACGGGTCCCTCGGCCCAGAGTCGAGACTGGGTACCGTTGGGGCCTGGGTGAAGTATGGGGCCAGGTACCAGGGCCCTGCTGGCTCTGCAGCTTCCCGAGCCTCACTGTCTGGGCCACAGCTACCTGATGGGCTGTGCTGGAGCCGTGGCCTGGGTTTCAGAGGAGGTAGCAGGCCCCTCGGGGTCAGAATGCAGAAAGGTGGTGGCCGAGGCAGGTGCCATCCCTCGGACTCGAGGTGCCCATCCATCACAGTCCCGCTTCTACATATGTGTTGGCTCCCTCCCTCAGAGTTATTCAACTTTTCTTGTGTGTTTGATGACTTCAGATTTAAGACAGAATGTGGTAGAACCTTACATCATTGGCCAGGAAGTGGCCCAGGCCACGTGGGCTCCATCCTGTGCCCACTCTTCCCAGAGGTCCAGAGATGCCTCCTGGTGCCTGTGGAGCCCTCAAAGCCTGTCTCACACTGTACAGAACACGGTCTGTCAGCAGGGCCCCTTGCAGAAAAACGGGGGTTTCCTGTGAGGCAGCTGAGCCAAATCTGTGGGGGCTTGGTATCTCCCCACATGAGAAGACCTGCCGTGGGCAGGGGTGCTGGTGTGTGCCAGGTCCTGCCAGTGGCACTGCCATCATGGTAACACCTGGGAGCTGGGCCTGGAGGTGCGGCTCCACCCTGCATTGGGCTCGTAGGTGGCACGAACCCACAGCAGTCATAGTCTGCCATACTCTTGCAGGGGCAGCAGTGCAGGAGAGGTAGGTGCTGCTGTGTGCTAAATCCTGGAGTCCACTGAGCTCGGGACACCCAAGCTGTTAGTGGATGGCAGCCTGTGTCTTGGCCAGGCCTGCTGCGCTGCATGGGAGAGCTTGGTCAGGTGCCTCTGCCCTGCGGCAACAGTCTCTAGGGCACCAGTGGATAGGAGGGCCGGGCTGCCTGGAGCCTTCCTGTGGGATGAGCGAACTCTCCCCACCCATGTAAATGGCCAGCAACTCTAGCCAGTCCCGTGCGGGAACCTCGGGCTGCCTTGTGATGGCCAGTCCTGTTGTGCAGACTGGTGGCGGGGGGTGGGGGCTTGGGTACTGCCTGTCTGGAGGCAAATTTGGGGCAAGAGGCACCTGCTCCCGAGTGGGGCACATGGGAGCAGGGTGCAGCCCAGCAGCAAGAGGTTCTGCTGACCTGGGGGCTGCACCCCAGCAGGCACCACAGAAGCAGGCTGAGGGCAAGGGGCTTCATCCGTGCCCCTCTGCTGTGAGCCCAGGGACAAGCAGCTGCCCCCAAGGCTCCAGATTTAAGATGCGTCCTGCCTGCTGGCTGCAACCAGGGAGAGGCCAGTGACCTGTGGCCATGCAAGTAGGCACACACAAGAGGCCACAGAGCAACATGGTGCTTTATTGAGAGCATTGCTGCAAAGGCCCACGGGCAGATTCATGCGTCAGTGCGGGGCACAGGGTAGACCTCCACTCCCCGCCTTGGCTGCTGAACACCTGCCTTCCTGCCCTCGCAGACCACTGCTCTCCCTCCAGCGCCCCGGCCAGCACCCCACCTGGCCATCAGGAACCTAAGGGTGGCAGGTGCAGCTTGGCTTTTACTCCGGGACCTCCTCACCCTCCTCAAAGGTCTCATCCCCATCATCCACGGTGGCATCCTGATACTGCTGGTACTCAGACACCAGGTCATTCACATTGCTCTCTGCCTCGGTGAACTCCGTCTCGTCCATGCCCTCGCCTGTGAACCAGTGCAGGAAGGCCTTGCGCTGCAGCATGGCTGAGAACTGCTCCGAAATGCGCTTGAACAGCTCCTGGATGGCTGTGCTGTTGCCGATGAAGGTGGCAGACATGGCGAGCCCACGTGGGGGGATGTCACACACGGCCACCTTGACGTTGTTGGGGATCCACTCCACAAAGCGACTGCTGTGCTTGCTCTGGGCGGCCAGCATCTGCTCATCCACCTCCTGCATGGACACACGGCCACGGAAGACAGCGGCCACAGTGAGGAAGCGGCCGTGGCGCGGGTCACAGGCAGCCATCATGTTCTTGGTGTCGAACATCTGCTGGGCGAGCTCAGGCACGGTCAGGGCGCGGTACTGCTGGCCACCCCGTGCGGTCAGGGGGGCAAAGCCCGGCATGAAGAAGTGCAGGCGTGGGAAGGGCACCATGTTCACGGCCAGCTTGCGCAGGTCGGCGTTGAGCTGGCCCGGGAAGCGCAGCGAAGTGGTCACCCCACTCATGGTGGCCGACACCAGGTGGTTGAGGTCTCCATAGGTGGGCGTGGCCAGCTTGAGGGTGCGGAAGCAGATGTCATACAGGGCCTCGTTGTCAATGCAGTAGGTCTGGTCTGTGTGCTCCACCAGTTGGTGCACGGACAGCGCCGCATTGTAGGGCTCCACCACAGTGTCCGACACCTTGGGAGAGGGCATGACACTGAAGGTGTGCGCCATGCGGTCGGGAAACTCCTCGCGGATCTTGCCCAGCAGCAGCGTGCCCAGCCCTGAGCCAGTGCCACCACCCAGCGAGTGCGCCAGCTGGAAGCCCTGCAGGCAGTCACAACGTTCACACTCCCGCCGCACCACATCCAACACTGTGTCCACCAGCTCTGCGCCCTCCGTGTAGTGGCCTTTTGCCCAGTTGTTGCCAGCGCCTGTCTGTCCTGCAAGAGAGCATGGGGTCAGCGGTGTCTCCAGTGGGTTTGGAGTGGGGGCAGACCTGAGGTAGCACCTGTCAGGCCCTGGAGCTGTCCCATGGACCCAGCACTCTGGGAGGCCAAGGCAGGAATATCAAGAAGTTCAAGAGCAGCCTGGCCAACTTACAGACTCAGCAAGATCCTGTTTCAAAAACAAAAGTGAAACAAAGAGATGGGGCGTCATTCTGTGAAAGCCCTGGAGTCGTTCCCAGTATGATCACCATGCAAATCAGCTTCACTTCTCTTTGAAGTTTTCTGCATTTTGTGTAAGTTGACTATCCCTAATTGGAACTAAAATCCAAAACACTCCAAAATTCAGCATTATTTCCCCAAGTGGAAAATTCTATACCTGACTTATGCGAGGGGTTGCGGTCAAAACGTGGGCACATTAAAAATACCGAATGAAGTTACTTTCAGGCAATAAGTATGAAGTCTGTGTGAAACACACGTGAGCCTTGTGGGGTGCTGATTGATCTGTTTTAAGACAGGGCTTTACTATGTAGCCCAGGCTGCCTGAACTTGAAGTGGTCCTCCTGCTTCAGCTTCCTGAGTGCTGGGATTACAGGCATGCAGCACCACACCTGGCAAACCTTGTGTTTAGACATGGTTTCTACCCCCATGGCCTCTCATTAAATGTGCAAGTGTTCTGAAAATCCAGGAAAATCTGAAATCCAAAACATCATTGGTTCTGTGGTTCTTTGGATACAAGATACAGTCAACCAGTACTCAGTAGAAATACTTTTAAGACAGTAAAACTTTTTCATGTGAATGGGCCCGCTCCCCTGTCCTCTAGAATCAGTTTACTTTGCCCGCATGATGAAAGGCTTAGCACAGGAAGTGATTCTGTCCTCAGGAGTTCGTTCTGCTGTGGGAAGGAGCTTGGTGTTTTATCTGCTGAGCTCAGTGGCTAGAGGTGAGGCAGCTGGTGACACGGTGGTGCATCTGGCTGCAGTCTTGCCTTACAGGAGAAATGCTGATGTGGAAAGACCCGCTCTTGCGCTCTGCTGTGTTTGAGTGCATTTCACTGTCCGGAAGACAGTGCTGGAGACATTTGTCAGCCATGGAAGGCTTGCTGCCTGTGAGGACACAGGCAGTAAAGGCCCAGTGTCCCTGTCTCCCCATGTGGCCAGGCTACAGCCTGTTGGGGCCTCTCCTTGCCTGTCCTGGCCTGCCCTATCCTCCCAGGGATAGAGATGCCTGGGCCACTCGTCCCCTCCCTGGGGCTCAGTAACCACCGCATCTCACTTCCCATGTGGCATGGCTCGCCTGTCATTGGGGGCGCCCTGCCCCGAGCACCTGTGGAGGAGGGCACCCGACATGGCTAACATTGGCATTCCCAGCCTCCTGGGCCCATTAGCTGTGATGGACACAGCCAGCCTTCCCCAGAACTCCCAGGTTTCAGCCCCACCATTTTCCCCAGAGATGTGACAGCTGTCAATCAAACAGCCACATGGACCCATCAGCGAGCCTGAATCTGAACCAGTCATAGACCTGACGGAAGCAGCAGCACCCACATTCTCCCAGTGAAGGGCTCCCTCTAGCGCATCCCCAGGCCCTGGCTGGGTGACAGAGGCAGGGTGTCCTGGAAATCTGCTTGTGATTGCTCGCCAGAGACTAGCCTTCTGTAACTCTCCCCTGCAGGGATCATCTCTAAAGAGAGAGTTGTAAGCATTGGGCTGTCAGCCCAGGAGCCTCAGAGGCATCCGACACACCTGGTGACATCTGGACTCCAGCAGAGCTGCACGGTGTCCCCAGCCCGGCACGAGAACCCTCAGGATCCGCGGCGTGTGCACCGAGGGTGCGTGCAGGAGCAGTGGCCAGGCGGGGGAGCTCAGCAGCTGCTGATTTTCCGGACGCCGTGCGTCTCCATGAAATGTCCTTCACACACTAACAAGTTCAGTGAGTTGCAGATCTCTCACTCACTTTAGGTTGGCATCTAGATTCATAAATTCAGATGATGGTGCTATTTTTAAATTATCCCTTCTAAAAACACCCAATTGTTATCAATATCCAATAGACTGTATTTAAAAATCCAAAATAAGCGCAGTAACTTGAAACTGTTCTACACCCCCGTGGTTACAGTGGTTCAGACATGTTATCTTTGTAGTTTTCAAGTAGTGTACTTACCTAAGAGTGAATATTAAATATTGCCAGAATGAGACAGGTTTAACGGTCAGTTCTGTTGTTCTGTTTTTGCTCACAAAAATCCTGAAAAATCTCGCCTTCCTTTACACGTAAACAGGAGTGCTCTGTGTGCCTTGGCGCCGGGCCAGTCTCTGGCCTTACTCCGAGGCCGAGGCCTACAGGGGGACAGCTGTCACCGGCATCCGCACTGGTCTGGCAGCTGGCAGCTTGCATTTGTGGAAATGACCTGGATTTCAATAATGGGTCACACCCCACACCAGTCACCCCTTTCCTGTCCCTGGAAGTCCCTGCTGGGAGCATGGCGGGGGGATCAGTTTCTCACTGTTACTGTCCCACTCCTTTTCCATCCTAGAAGTAGCTGGCAGAAGTGAACTTTTATTGTTTGTTTTATGAGACAAGTCTCCCTGTGTAGGCCAGACTGGCCTTGTACTCACTATGTAGCCGAGGCGGTCTTAAATCACAGTGATCCTCCTGTTCAGCCTCCTGAGTGTTGGGATTACAGGTATGTGCCACCATGCCTGGCCCTTGATTTAATTTTTTTTTTCAAAATACAACTTTGAGGGCTGGGAAGATGTCTTGGCAGTATAACATCTGCCTGGCAAGGGCAAGGGCCCGGGTTCGATCCCTGTGCCACATGCCGTGGCTGCCCCAGAACCCTGGGCGCACTGTGCTGGCCTCCGAAACCAGTTGTGCTGGAACACACCTGGAATCCTAGCAGGTTCGCTGTCAACATTATTGCTTATGCACTTTTAACTGCAACATGTAGTTGACAGTCAGTGCAAATAATATAAAAATATGTCTGTCAGGAAACTAAACTTCAGTGAGTGGGGGTCACTGATGACAGAGTGGCCCGCGGAGGCTTTGAGAGCTGCTGTACTTCTCAGGCCGAAGGGGCCAGGTGGGTGATCCCGCGTGGGAACACAAAGCTCTGTGCGCACGCATATGCGCTGTCTCCAGCCCGCTGTCCTCCCAGGAAACACGTCGGGGCAATAGGGCAGGGCGAGGGCGTCCGCGCTGCACGGCCGCTGGGTGTTCCTAGGAAGCAATTGCAAGCGCCTGCTTTTCACTTTGTAAATGAAACCTTGCTTGGGTTTCGGTACCAAGTGAAGTTTCTCAAAGTGGAAGTGGCCGTGGGAAAGAGCCCAGGGGGGCTTGGGTGACCTAGCCTCCTGCACCCCACCATCTGGGCAGGCCGCCCCAGCGAGAGCTGCTCCCTCCGCCTGAGTTTTGGGAGCCCAGGCGTGGTTGCACCTGCTGATTCTTTGCGTGAGCAAAGAGATTCTCTTCCTTCCTGCCCCGCTTGCCACACCTTGCCACCTGGCCAGTTGCCTTCTCTTCGGCTGACCAGGAAACAGTCGTTGTCCTTCCTCAGCTCTGCCAGCATCTGTCTACCTGCTCCCCATGCAGCCTGGGCACAGCATGTGGGGCAGGACGCGGGCGACCTCCGGGGGGCTCCCTGGGGTCCAGGGAAACCTTGCAGTCAGAGCTCAGCTCAGAGCCTCTGCAGAAGGCAGCTGAGTGCTGACATTAAGAGCAGGGACCTAAAACAGTGAAAAGCAGCAAACGAAAATGGTGGTCTCTCAGGCCAAACGTAAAGGCTGTCAGGCCTCACAGCCTGGACCGCCTGCCTGAGGCAGCCCCATCGGCTGCAGCTCCGGCTGGGTGTAGGGCACCAAGCTTGCCCTGTGCCATCACAGGCCAGAAGCTGAGGTGGCAGTGTCCTCCCCACAGCAGCCTCCTGGCTGAGAACTGGACACAGAGCAGGTCTGTGCCTGTCCTCCAGCCTCAGTCAGATAAAGAGCAATTAGGACAGCTCCACCTCCACAGCCCTCAGCACCGTCTGCAGAACTGCTTTTAAATTTGCTTGGTGTCCTTGTCAGACACACACCCTTGTCTCCTCTTGTGGGTACTGAACCCACACCATCCCGCCTCCAAAGTGAGCCTGGCATGTTCTGTACAACTGCCTGGCCTCAGTGGGCATGGGGCGCACACCTGGAATCCCAGCAGTCTGGGAGGCTGAGGCAGGAGGGTAGAAAGTTTGAGTCCAGCCTGGGCAATGTAGTGAGAGCCCTGTCAAATGAGAAAGGAAAGTGTCTGGGGCACAGTGCAGTGCAAGGTGCTGGTTCAGTTCTCACTCCCATAAATGGCCCCAGCCGGAGATATAGCTCAGTGGCACAGTGCCTGCCTGGCAAACGCAAGGTCCTGAGTTTGAATCTCAGTACTTGGGGGGAAAGCCACCTGGTCTCAAAGGAGCTGTGAGAAATCCTCCCTGTGGTGGTTCTGGAAACAGGAGCATCTGTTATTCTGGGTTGAACATCTCTTCCTGGTGCCTTTTTGTTTTCCAGTGTGTCTACACCACGAAGCTTTTCAGCCACGACTACCTCTCACAAGTCATGAAGGACACACTGCCTTTCACTAGCTCACCATTCCTAACCTTAAAATCTCAATCCAGCTCTGAAACCCTCGGAGGTCTTCTTGCCTCAGTCTTTCAAGTGCTGGGATAAAAGGGATGGATCACCGAATCCAGCGCATATGGCAGTGTCCTCCCCACAGCAGAGAAAATTCACACCTGGCCTTGGGGACAGATCATCGTGACAAATGCCCTAAAAATACCATATCCATGACCCTCTGGCTGTGTATGGAGGTGTATATGGAACACGCGTGAACTTTGAGTTTGGACCTGTCCCTGTCCCAAGACAGCTTGAGCTGTGTGGATTGAGGTCACAAGGCCAGAACTCAAAGCAATGGGCCTGGGCACGCAGGATGAGGGGTCCCTGGCTGAACTGGTGGGATGAGAGGTCCTTGGGCTGAACGGAAATGCGTCCCTTGGCGCACTGGGGTATTTCTGTCCCTAAGCAAGCTTTTTCTCTCAGGCATGTCTCTTAATAAAGTGGTAGTTTCAAGACATGGTTTGGGCTGCACAAAGCATCCTGCACTAACATCAGCTGGGAGCTTTCAAATCCGCCTTCCGTGGACTCTGCATCAGAGCGCTTTTCTATCCTTTCTTTAGGGGTTTGTGACTAGGGGCGGGCAGGAAAGTTTGCCCCACGCAGGAAGAGAGGGGTGGGGTCGGGGCAGAGGACGGGCGGGCTGACCTCGCCGCCCTGAGTCCGCGGAGCAGCCCGCAGCGCCCGCCGCCCGCCGCCGTGAGCGTCTGGCTGGCCTGGGGCTGGCGGGAGGGACGCTCTGGGGAGAGCAGGTCGCCCGCGCGCGAGGCTGAACTCCATACTGGCTTTCTGATGCGACGCTCTCCGCATTGCCCAGAAAGCAAACGATGTTTTAAAAAAGGAAGGACTGTGGGTGGAGGTCGGCGCCGCTTCCGGCCTGCAGGGGCCGCGGGGACTCACCGAAGACGAAGCTGTCGGGCCGGAAGAGCGGGCCCAAGGGCCCGGACCGCACGCTGTCCACGGTGCCCGGCTCCAGGTCCACCAGCGCAGCCCTGGGCACGTACTTCCGGGCTGCAAGGAGACAGCCAGGCCAGGGTCACCGAGGTCCGGGCTCGGCTCCAGCGAGGCCCTTCTGGGCGCGAAGGGGGCCTGCACGCTGCACCACCGGGCAGCTGGACTTGTGGACTGTGGCCACACGCACACACGCGGCCACGGGTTGACACACAACCGCCCCCCCATCCGTGGTGTCCCACGCCACAGCTCTTTTCCAGGGGGAGTCCCTTGTGGCCTCGTTGAAAGCGGGCGGCGTGGTGGCCAGGAGTAGGATGGCAGGGTCCCACCGGGCAGCGTCCAGCACCGAGCCCGCGGGGGCCGCAGAGCGGGTCCCGGATTTCCCTCCTGCGGCCTGGGGTTTCCTCTTGTGCACCCGGGTGCCAGTCTATCATTACTGCTGCGAGTAAACCCAGTGAGTCGTCCACACCGCTCGCCCCTGTGCGTGGGCAGGAAATGACTCCCCAGCAATGAGACGGGGTATTTCCATGCGTGGGTGCCTGGCCAGCACCTGCCGATTTGTGTTGTTTCAGTGGGGGCATGTGGCACTTTTGTAATAAAACTGCAGAACCAGTACAGCTGCAGACGCTTAGGGGCCAGGGGCGTGGCTGGGCCGGGCTGAGGGGCGTGGCCGGGGTAGACCCAGGGGCGTGGCCGGACCAGGCCGAGGGGCGGGGCCGGGATAGGCTCAGGGGTGGGGCCGGGGTAGGCTCAGGGGCGGGGCCGGGCCAGGCCGAGGGGCGGGGCCGGGGTAGGCTCAGGGGCGGGGCCGGGGCCTCCCAAACCAGGACTGCAGGGATGATTTTCAGCCTGGCGGCAAAGAAGCCTTGGCCTTCATTAAGTCCCTTAGCTACCCGCCCAGAGCTTGTGGAGTTTCTGCTCTCAGGAGTCTGAAGTCTTTAGAGATCAGCGAAGGACCAGAAAAAAATATATGAGAGAAAGTTTTTCAAATTTTTAGCCCCGAATCCTTAAGAAAAGGTACATTTTAAATTGGAAAAAGTACAAACATTGCTTTTCTCAAGAACGCAGTAACTCTTCTATCCCATTGCTTTGTTCCAGTCTTCAAACACTGAGGGTTGGGGCCGGAACCCACTGGGCTGATCGGTACGACGCCAGCAGCGCCGCTTCACCCCCCACCCTCGGGACCAGCCGAGCACAGTTTGAGTGCGCCGACCGAACGTCCGACGTCCGACCCTGCGAGCAGGAACGAGCGATGCGCCTGCCTCAGCCTCCCTCTGCCAGAGCTCTTCCTGGAGCCGCTGGGCCCTAGGAGGCGTCCAGAGCAAAGCTAGGTCGGATGGGAAGAGGGGTCAGGTACTGACAGGGGTTGGGGACGTCGAGATCCCACGGCCTGGGGGTGGTGGAGTCCCAGGATTGTGAGGTCCCTGGGTCTGGAGCCCCTAGGCCTCGGGGTCGTGGGATCCCGGGGTTCCAGGTCCCAGGCTGTTGGGTCCCTGGGTGTCGGGGCCCCGAGGTCACGGGTGCCATCTGCCGGTCCACTCACTCGAGGATTCGCTGTAGTAGACTCCGATCCGCTCCAGCTGCAGCGCCGCATCGCCCACATAGGCTCCGGCCGGGTCGATGCCGTGCTCCCCGCCGATCTCCTCCCAGAACTGGGGACGTGGGACCGTCAGAGCCGCCGCCACCCGCCACCCCGGCCGCCCCGCGCCCTGCCCGGGGCCCGCTCACCTTAGTGCCGATCTGGTTCCCGCACTGGCCCGCCTGGATGTGCACAATCTCCCGCATGGCCGCGCTGCTTCCTCGCGGACGCCGGCCGCAACTGTGGCCAGGCGACCCCCGAGGCCAGGGTCTGGCCCGGCTGACCGCGCCTTCCACCCCGCCTCTTCCCTTTCGCCCCGCCCCCCGGCACCTTAGCGACCAATGGCAGCCTTTCCCGTTCCAGGCCCGGGTCGCTCGCTCCCCCGGCTCCTGGGGTCACCGGGGCCAACGCGTCTGTGGTCTGTCGCAGTTCACTGAGTTGGAACTCAGCCGGCGGTGCGGACCCCTAGGCAGGCACCCTACGCCCCGCGGATCTTGACCATCTGCCACGCAGTTTGTGGATTCAAGAGACAGTCACCTACGTTGTGTGGAACTCATGATCCTCCGGCCTCAGCCTCTCAAGTAGCGGCTCAAGTCTGAACTTGCCTGTCCTCTCTCCTCAGGAGTGGGATTAGGGTTAGGGTCACCGCGAGCTGAACTCCCCAGGGTCCATTCCCAGTGTGAGCATGACCCCTAATTCACTCGTGACCACTCCCAGACCTCTTGGGGCCATGACTACCCAGGGCTAGGACTTCCCAGGGTCCAGGGATGGGGGCCCAGGAGCAGCTCTGAGCCCTGGCGGGGAAGCCTGACTCAGCTGTGGCTGGCCTGGGCAGGGCGAGGACGCGAGTCCTTGACTGTGGGTACAGGGTGGTCTGCTTTAGTGCAGGCTGGGTCCCAGCAGTGCCCACCACCTCTTCCAC
The DNA here is from genome assembly GCA_002564285.1 of Tympanoctomys barrerae. Classification (NCBI taxonomy): domain Eukaryota; kingdom Metazoa; phylum Chordata; class Mammalia; order Rodentia; family Octodontidae; genus Tympanoctomys; species Tympanoctomys barrerae. Next base: position 18,052 of record NDGN011304754.1, read on the forward strand.
TCAGGGCTCCTCTGGACAGGGTCATCCTGGGGCCATGGGTGGACCCACACTGGCACCTGCACCAGACCCCAGGTGTCCCTGAGGCCCCAGGATGAGGTACAGACTTTTGGAGCCAGCTAATTCTGGGCACTCACCTCCCTGTGAGGACTGCGCAGGCCTGGCCTTGTAGTCTGTGTCCCAGAGTTCCTAAGAAGGGCGGCAGGGCCAGGGAAGCAGGTCAGCGCCGCCTCACCTTTCCTCTGGGAGGTCCCCAGTTCTGCCTCTGGTGTGGGGCTCTGTCTGCCTAATACCTGTGGGGAGCTGGCCAGGATGTGGCTCTGGGAGGTGGTCAGGAGGTGACTATAGGTGACTGGGGGCGCACAATGCTGCAGGAAGTAGGAAGGTTAGTCTCCTCCTCCACGGGAAGCGCCACTCTGGACGCCGGCCCTTCATCCTACACTTCACTGTGAAAAGGACTAGCACAGAGGCCCGCAGGGAACTGAGGAGACTGGGTGGGGTGCCCATCGTCCTGCATTTGCAGAGCATCTGTCCTGGGCTGGTGTCACTTGCATTCTTCAGGTGGGGAAACTGAGTCTGAGGGGGCCAGCAGCCAGTCCCGACCACATGGTGGAACCAGACCCAGGTCCTTTGGGTTTAGCTCTCTTGGTTTTGGTGCTGGGGATTGAGTTGGCCTTGTGTCTGTCAGAGGGGAGCTCTGCCTTGGAGCCACCCGCAGCCCCAAACCCCAGCTCCTTGGGGAGAAAGGGCTCGAGCCCAGGCAGCACGGCATTGGCCAAGCTGCTGTGGACTCAGGCAGGACTGCATGGACAGGACACACTCCCAGCAGGGTTCTGCAGGGAGCCGGGTTTTGGCCTGGCCCAGCCTGGCAGCCCATGCTGAGCAGCTGCGGCTGCACCCCAGGCTGCCGCCATGCTCCTTTGCCATGCGCTGAAGAGCAGCTGGAAGGGGCCCTGCGGGTGCCTGGCTATTTTTATGTGATCATCTGCCACCCAAGTGGGCCTGGTGGGCGGCAGTGGGCCGAGGAATGCCCAGCAGGCAGGCTAGGACAGCTGGGAACCAGCCCCCACAGTGGCTGGGATGGCAAGGCGGAGGGTTGGTCCCCGCTCAGCCTTGCTCTGGGGGACACCCCAAGGCCAGGCGGGGTCCCCTAAGGAGAGGATTTCACATCCAGACCCAAGTGGGAAGCCTGGCCACCCCTTGCTGTCTGCATGTTCAGGCTTTTTCTAAACAGATCTTGACAATGTCTGTTTCCTAAAAGGAGAGATTTAAAAAAAAAAAGGGGGGGGGTGGTGTTTGTGGTGGGCCTCATGGGCCCAGGGAAGGTGGGAAAATGGAAGGGACCTTTAAAGGCTGGGCAGAGAATTCTGCAGCCGTGCCCTCCTCCACGAGACTTGCTCTCCCTGTGTAAGGGGAGGGAGGCAGGGGCCCTCCTGGCCCTGGGAACTGTAGCAAGGACTCTCTTAGCCAAACTTACGAAAACCAGATGGAATTATTTTCAAACCATGGAAGTATTTTATAATTTAAAATGTATTTAAAATTTTAAAGGAGTTTTTGTTTCTCTAGGAGATAGGGTCTCGCGAGCTGCACAGTCTGGCCTCGAGCTTTGAGACCTAGCAGCTCTCCGGTGGCAGCCTCTCCCCTGTGGGGCTACGGTCCTCAAGTGCTCTCTCCACCCCTCCTGGGCTGTCAGGTCTGCTGGATGCAGCTGCCCTCCGGCCCCGCCCAGCTTGAGGCCTGGCGGTGCCCACCAGCCTGGTGTGACGCTGCGTCCCCCCATCCGAGTGGTGATCAGTGTGAGCTTCTCCTCTCTCATGGGTGCTGAATGGGTGCTGGCTCTGGGGAGTCCACGACACTGACCCCTGTCCCCAGCCTGGCTCTGTCGGTGGCCTAGGCGTGGCTGGCAGCTGCCCATACCGCAGTTTGCGGGTGAGGGGTTGCACAGCCTTGGCACAGGCATTGGGCCAGGGGACGCCTGAGGCCAGTAGAAGGTGCCCTGGTTTGGACAGCTGGCCCGGGCAGGCAGACGCCCTGTCTAGCACTGCAAGGCTGAGCCAAGTGGGTCTACACTGCAGGAGAGAGGAGCTCTTCACGGTGAATCCTGACCTCTTGAGCAGTGACATGCTTGTATTTTGCTACTGCCTGCTCGTTTTATGTTTTTTAGAGACAGGATCTTACTATGTAGTTTAGGCTGGCCTTCAACTCTTGGCAATCCTCCTGCCTCAGCGTCGCTGAATGCTGAGATTACAAGCATCTGCCATCGCACCTGGCTGCTACTCTCTCTGGCTTTGTGACGTCTTGCATTTGTGTCCATGCATCGTTGCCCAATAGAAGGCGGGCTGTTTGTTTGCACTGATGCCCTCTGCCGATGATACAGTGCGGCCTCAGTGCTCCAGTCAGTGGGCACGGCGCCCTAGGCCCACACCCAGCTAGAGAGGGAAACCCCTTTCCATCCTGTTCAACATTTCTTCTTTTATTGGGTCCTTGTGAAGCTGCGGATGGGTGGAAGTCACATCGTTTCCACTTCACAGATGAGGAAGAGCTCTGAGATGTTCCCAACCCTGGGTCACACAGCCAGCAGGGCAGCAGGGCAGCCTGCAAGAGGCAGAGCCCAGCCCTGGAGGAAAGTCCCTGCCTGGCAGGCCCAGGGACTAAGACAGGAAATGAGCTAGTGCTTCAATTTTTTTGCTTTTTAAAAATCCTAGCTAGCAAGGCATAATAGAGGATTGCTGTGAGTTTGAGGCCAGCCTGAAATGTGTAGTAAAATCCTACCTAAAAAAAGCAAACTAGATTTCCTTGCTAAATGTTCTAAGACTGCTTTCAAACACTGCACGTGGAGTGTGAGGACCGAGTCCCTCTTGAGCCCCCGCGTCCCTTGCACTGCAGGACACAGGGGTGCTGGCCTCGCCCTTGGTCCTGCGGCACCAGTGCAGTGATGCTGTGAGCCAGGACCCAGCTCTAGACGTGCATGCCGGTGAGCCTGGGTTTGGCTCTGGGCTCTGCTGTGGCCAATAGTGCTGTTTGCTTACCAGGCGTTCAGCTCTGTGTAATCTTCCTGGAGTGGGACACAGGACACCAACACCTGCTGCCGCCAAGAGGACATCACAGACACAGAGCAGAGGCCCACTCTAGGCAATCCACAAGGCAGTCAGCTCAACCTGGGCCTTCCAGGGCTCTAGGCCTGTGATGGGGTGGGCAGAGTGGTGTTCCTACCACCTAGGAGGGTCTAGCTGCTCATCACGCTGGCTATGGCCTGGGTCCCACTAGGCTGTTGGGGAGGCCACCAGTTGTACCTTCCTAGGAACAGGAGATGGCTGTGTCACCCAGGAGCCTACAAGGCCTCGAGCTGCACATCAGGTGTGGCTATCACCCAGGAAACTTTTCTAGAGCTATCAGGAGCCTAGGAAGGCCCCGTGCATCCTCCTTGTCAGGTCAGAGTGTCACAGGGTCACTGTGCCTGGCCTAGCCATGCAACACCAGGATGTCCTCCTCTGCGACCTGGCCCTGGCCGTGCCTGAGGCCTCATACCACCAGGGGCATGGCTGGAGGGCATCTTGGGGTATGCTGAGCACACAGTGAACCTGAATGTGGGGTGCAGAGGTGGGCAGCTCTACTGCTGCATCCCAAATCCTGGCTCAGAGCCTTGCCCAGGCTCGGGGCTGTAATCTGGGACAGATTGTGCACTGTCCTGGCGTAGATTGGGGACACCTGGAGCTCCTGAGAGTGAAGATGACTACAGAGGTGGGGAGAGGGGTGTCCAGCAGTGTGGAGGCACCAAGGGGTCAGTGCTCATTGGGCTGTCCTATGGGCCAGTGCCGGCCCCTCTGTCCTAGTCACATAGGGGCAGCCGGCCTTGCCCAGCCGGAAGGCCCAGCTTCTCCCAGGAGGAGGAAGAGCCAAGGTCTGGGCCTCCACAGGAGAACAGAAAAGGAAGAGGACGGAGATAAGTGTCGGGCTCAGGCCATGTGAGCCAGCGCCTGGCCCTGGGAGTAGGGCCCAGCTCCTGGAGGCCGAGACTTCGCTGTGCCTGGACACGGTGCTCACCTGGGGTACCCCAGGGTGTGTGGAAGGGAGGAGGCACGGGGACCAGAACCAGAGCCCCAGAGCAGCACAGGCGGGGCACCATGCCTCCTCCTCCGTAGTGATTCTAGAGAAGCTCATGGGTCCTCTGCTCCCTGGCGACACACAGGCCCTGCATGGTACCCTAGGTGTGCATCTGGGCCACTGGCCAGATGTGGGTCGAGGGTACTGAGATCAGGACAGACCAGAAAGTGTTACAGTAGGCGAGAGAGAGAGTTGTCACTGCAGGGCTCTGCAGGAAGGTGTCACTGCTCGTCAACAGGGCCAGGTGCCTGCTGTCGCCTCTCGTCCAGGGCCTTGGCTACTCTTCACGTAGCTACTCCCTCCCTCTCCCAGTTTGGGTTTCTGCCAAGCCAACAGGCACTGCAGGGAAAATTCCCTTTTAGGAAGTGGCAGCTGCTTGCCGGAGGGCAGGCTCCTCCTGAGGGTGTGTGCAGCCCGAGCCTCAGAGGGCAGAAGAGCAGGTCCTCTAGGCCCACATCCGGAGTCAAAGCCAGGGTGGCAGGGGCATCTGGGAGCTCTGACAGGGCTGGACGGGGACAGTGCAGGGGCAGCTGTGATGCCTTGCACACAAGGGCCGTGAGCTGTGGTCAAGGTGTGAGGCATAGTGATCCTCCTGCCTCAGCCTCCTACAGTGCTGGGATCATGTGCATGTGGGACCTGGCCTGGCTGGCGACCAGGCATCAGAAGAGCACTGTCCACAGGGTCCATTCCTCCACTATGGGAGCCACACCCAGGTCCAGGAACCCTGTGCCCACTGGAGAGGAGCCCCGAGGCTGGTCCTCAATGCCCCACTGAGCACCTGCTCCTGCCAGACAGCATCCTGGCCAGGTCTCAAGCAGCAAGGCCAGAGGCCACACTCCAGGGGTGTCAAGCACAGGCCCATAAGCTTCAGAGCCCCTTCAAGCTCTTTAAAAACCCACCTTTAAACTGGGAGATGCACCCCTGTAGTCCCAGACTCTGGGAGGCTGAGGCAGGAGGATCACAAAGTACAACCCAGAGTGGGCAGTGTAACAGCTTAGACCCTGCCGGAAACACAAGCTAGCTTTTATGTGTGGCAGTGTGGCTTCTCACGGCCCTGGAGGCAGCCTACCTGTCCCCCAACAGCTGAATGGATAGCGAATGTGTGGCTCAGTGAAGCATACTGCACCCTAAAGATGGGCGGACTTGAGTGCCTGGTAGGAAAATGGGGGCCTGAGACCACAAGGCCAAGCAACAAATCACACGGCTTAAATATCACGTGGTTCTCTGGTAAGAGAAATCCGGAGTACAAATAAAGAGTAAAACACAAGGTGGTAGCAAACGGGGAGTTCTTTTTCGAAGGAGCAGAACCGAGAGGCGCGCTCCCCAGAGCAACCGCCCCCGGTGCGCTGCAAGCATGGACGGTAAGAAGAAAGGGCCAAGGATGTAGCCGTGCGAAGGGCCTGGCTGGACCTCCGGCGTCCAACACAAGCCAGCGTGGTGCACGGTGAGGAAGACCCAGCCCGCCGGGTCCTGGTGGGCAGACACGGCACAGGGGTCTCCTGTGGCTTCCCCGGCACCTCCCTCCCACGCGGCAGGACGGGCATCACACGCAGGGAGGGTGCTTGGGTGCTTTATTGAGCCAGCACGCCAGAGGGTGGTACCAACCCAGCCTGTCCCCAACAGGGTCACCTGGAGGCACCACGCCCTATCTGTGCATGAACCGGAACCAGCCCCCCACCTGCGACTTGGGGGACGGAGGCTCCTCTGTGTCATCCAGCAAGCGTAGCACGTAGGAGCCGGAGTAGAGGAGCAGCTGGCCGGTCACCTGGGCAGCGTAGGACAGCAGGCGCAGCAGGCTCCTGCATGGAGACCCGCGTCAGGCTCCACACGGCACGGGGTTGTGTGCAGGGCCATGGCAGGGACCGCATCCCGGGGGAAGCAGGAAAAGCCCCCCCACCGCTGCCTGGCTGTGTGAGCCGCCTGCTGTCCCCGTGCCTGGAAAGGCAGACCCTCAGCTGGCCACCAAGTCCTGGCTGGGTCCATGGTGTGCAGACCTGGAAACCCGACCGCAGCTCAGGCTCTGCTGGCCTGGGAGGTCCTGAGGGGGATTCCACGGGCGGCGCACTGTCTCTATGGCTTCCTCAGTTCCTGACCCTTCCTCCCCTACTTTCAGCCCGGCTCTGGGCCCGTGCCTAGTTTCAGCCTCTGGAGAGGCTGAGGCAGGAGGACTGCAAGTCTGAGCCAAGCCCAGGCCATTTATTGAGATGTCTCAAGATGGAATTGAAAGGCGGGAGGGGGGGGCTGGGGGAAGCTCAGCAGCGCGGCCCCTGCCTACTCTATGTGAGGCCCTGAGCTCGAGCCATGCATAGAACAAAGAAAGCTAAGCTAGTGCTGTCCAGGCGTTGGGGCCCTAGCGTGACCTCGGTGACCGCAGCCCGCAAGGGCCCTGCCTGTGAGCACTAGCCACAGGCTCTCGGCCTTGCATGGGCAGCGGACACCGCCCCAGAGTCCTGTCCACAGGGACACAGGGACAGGCGATCTGGTCCCAAAGGCTCATGGGCAGCAGCCTCTCCTGGGCTCAGGGGTTGTGTCTCCACTGTCCGCCAGCCCTCGCCACGCACAGGGGCAACCTGTGCTCCTTGTGGCTGCTGAGGTGGGGCATGGCCTCGGCCTGGCTGTGGCAGGAGTACAAGGATCGAGCCAGCGTGTCAGCCGCACGGCTGCACAGGTTTGTAGCCATAGTGCTGCAGCTGCGGGGGAGCCCCAGGGGTGTCCTGGCTGCTGGGAGGACGTGTCGTGTCCTTGGTACTTGCCCACAGGCTGTGCTGATGGCCACAAGTGCCACAGTGGGGGCCCCTGGCTGTGACTACAACTTGGGACACTGAGGATACAATAACCTCATCCTCTGGTGGGTTGTGCCCTTGTGCATCTGTCAATGTGGATGCTGACCACGCAGGTCTCAGGGGCCACACTTCTGCCCAGTGTGATACTGGGGTCGTCCCTGCATGGTAGGGGAGGAGCCAGGCCACACTGTCACTGTCACTGGGGCTGGGTGTAGTCCCACCTCACCAGCCCAGTGACCACACTCACCACAGAGCCCAGAGCTCAGGACTATGCGGCCACATCTGGGGATCACCCCAAGCAGCCACATGTGTCCAGACGTGTGGCCTGACCATGGCCTGTGGCCTCGGCCTAGAGGCCAGCTTAAGTGACTTGGCTTCCCTTCCTTCCTGCTGTTTCTCCGCTGTGACTCTGGGTACCAAACGGCCCTGCCTCCCTTGTTTCTTGAAATTCAACACACTGGGCTCACATAGAGCTCAGGTCACCTGGCAGGGACTGTGGGCCAGCACAAGGAGGCCGTGGATCACCACGACCCTGCTGTGGCCCTGCAGTTACCTCAGGATGGCCTTGACGCTTGTGCAGCGGATGTCGTAAGACACAGAGTACATCTCGTACAGGGTGGCCTTGACGTTGAGGCAGCCCAGGAAGTCCTTGGGGTGCAGCCTGTACAGGTCCAGGGTGACTCTGGCGATGCCCGAGCGCTGTGGCTGCCGGACCGGCATGCACTTGGTGGCCTGCATGACAGGGCAGGCATGAGGAGCAGCCCTGCATGGCTTCCCTCTGCACACTGTCAGCTAGGTTCTCAGCAGCTGGAACTGAGTCGGCCCACTGGCAACAGATCCAGCTTTGCCCTGGATTTTGTTTTTCTTTTTTGGTAATAGGGACCGAATCCAGGTTCTATGCCTTGAGCACCCCCACCCCAATTTTTGGAGGTCTCACCAAGTTATGAAGTTGCCCAGGCTAGGCTCTTGCTTGTGATCTGCTTCAGTTTCCCAGAGTTCTGGAACTACAGACGGCCCTGGACCTGAGCCCCTGTGCTGCGGCTGGAGGTGCCAAGACCACCCTGACAGTGGTACAGGGTGCTGTTGGTCAGCTCATCAGCACTACTTCCATTTCACAGGCGGCTCAGAGGCTTGGGGGGGAAAGGGGGGACACGGCCCCTGTCCGGTGCCACCCCCAATTTCCTGTAGCCCAGGGGCTGCTGGGCAGCAGCTGGGAGTACCCCCTCCCCCATCTGCTCCAGACCTCAGGCCAGCACCACCCAGAGGGTCCCCCGCCCCTCACCCAGCCTGGGGTGTCACATGCCGCCTTCACCCAGCTCAAGCTCCAACCTGGAAAGGGCGACACCTGGTGGCCGGGTGTGGGTGCGCAGGGAAGCATCCAGCTGCCGGAGAGGTTGGAGTCAGAGCCTGTACCCCGTGCCCATTCCGCACAGGTGGACTCCAGCCCACGTGTGGAGGGGATTGTCCTCACTCCTGAGCCCAGCCCAAGCCTGAGCTCTTGCCACCTGGCCCCAGCACTGCGTGTCTTGTCGACAGCTCCAGTGTCTTCTGGCTGCCCCGACAGGCTGCCAGAGCGCAGTGGCTTGAAGCCGCTTGCATCTATACCAGGGGCCCTGAGGAGCAGCGTGCACCCCGTCCTCTAGAGCCAAGCCAAGAAGACATAGGCCTGGCCTGGGTCTCAAGTGCCCACACCTGGCCCCTCCCTGAGTCCCTGGGCAAGTCCACAGGTCCTGGGACAGAAACACAATACCTGGGGAATGGCCATTGTCTCTGTACACACAAGGTCTGCAGTCTGGGGGTGAGCTCCTATAGGTGGACAGTGTGCAGAGCGCAGTCCTGAGACTCCAGTTAGACCTGCTGCAAGCCCCCTGTTAGACCTGCTAGCTCTCCCCTTAGACCTGCTAGCTCTCTCCCACTAGACCTGCTAGCTCTCCCACTAGACCTGCTAGCTCTCCCC
>NDGN011304765.1:0-16010 GCA_002564285.1 Tympanoctomys barrerae
CTGGGTTTGCATCAGCATACAGAGTTAGTCAAGGTAAGAATTCTATACATTAACTACTACTTTAAAAAAGTTGATGAACAATTATATCTTTCTAAGCAGTAATGGAGGAAGACTAGTACTTTGTGCATTTAAATTTGTTCTTCTTAACTAGCCCACCTTAATTGCCATTACTATTCCTGGAAACTCTCACTACCCTTCACCCGCTGCCCTTGACACAGCTGGAATCAATAAATACTAAGGTTGTGGCTGCTTCACGGCCTTCTGTTTTCTGTGAAAACTGGTCAACCCAGTTACCCATTGCATCTCCATTTTGTCTGTCGCTGTTTCTTTTCATTGTATGCTGTAACAACTTGTAGGACATTCAGGATTCACTGCAGGAGTCCCTAATAACTGGCATCCAATGTTGCCCGAGTCCACAGCATTCTCGACTGACTGGTGGATTTATTTGGAGCATTTCAGTGGCTTTCAGATCATGTGAGGATTCCAGAAACCTCTGGCATGAGATAAGAGATAAGAGCTAAATTAAACAAAAAAATCTGTTTTAAAGTAGATAGCACTATTGCCAAAATTCTCCAGGAAAAAATTAAGCATAAACCTTGTTTCCCTCATGCTAGAACTTTGGATATTGAAAATTGGCCATTTTTTTCCCCAAAGGTGGGAAAAAAATTAAAGGATTCATGGTGAGGAGAAACTGTTTCTTCTGAGACCTTCTCAAGCTGGAGTTTGTTAAAATCTGTTTTAGATCTGTTGAGTATTAGTACTCCCAAAATTTCTGTTTTAGGACAAGAAAGAAAAATGTAAAGAAAAAATAATCCGCCCAGTGCACCCCAGCTCTTGAGGAGATCCAAAGTGAAATGAGCTCTTATAGAAAACCCCTTGGCCTGTATCTCCAGCACTTTCAGAGACTGACAGTGTGTCTGAGGTGGCAGCATGGTTGTCTTCAGGGCTGGCTGTGACAGAGATGGCAGTGGTAGTACAGGCTTTGTGCTGAGAGGAATGAGGTGGAGGCCATGGGACAGACAGTACTACAGCCATGTACTAAAACTGCTTCTTCCCTTCCCCTGCCTCCCTCCACCAGGCTGGGCATGTGCCTAGAGTCCCAGCTATGCAGAAGGCCAAGGTGGGGGGAATGCTTAAGTACAGGCCCTACACCCCAAGACTCCTGGAGTCAGTGTTACCCCAAACCACAGTAAGTCTTACAGAAAGGGCTCCCACAAATGCTGTGGAAGAATACGAAAGGCTGCACAGGTGATAAAAGGTGTAGAAGTGATACAGCTAGTGGCTAGTGAAGAAAGAGGCTACAGACATGCTAAAACTTTAAAGACAAAACAAAATACAATTTTTTTTTCAAAGAAGGTTTTTATTCCAACTCCTATTATAAGAGATTCATATTGTAAAAGGCTTGGCTAGTCTGTTTATAATTGCAAACTAAAAATTATGAAAAAATTATTGTAATTCAAACTGGTCTAACCTATTTGAGCCCACTCTGGTTGTATAAACAAATTGTCTCTTATGTATTTGTCTGTTTAACCCATAAACAGCTGCTTTGAGCTTGATTATTTTTCTTCTTTTGCATCTTTGGATTTTTGAAGCATTAATCTGTAATTTAAGTCAGTTTATCAATAAATGTTATGAAAATTAAAGACATGCTTCCATTCAAGTTGCCAAATTGGTCAAAATAATGTTGAAATTAGTTTTATGGATGTAATGTATATTATTGACCATGTACAAAGACTCTAGAATCTTTCATTGGTCAAAATAATGTTTTGTTAATATGTCGTCCTCACAAGTCACCAAAAATCATGAACACAGTTAAATCCCTGTAGGATAGGGGAGCTATTGAACAGGACCCCTCTTGGTGAATAAAGGAGCAGTGGCCAGGAAAAAAATTATCCAGTCTTTGATCATTAAGGGGCCCCGTTGATTCCCCTAGCCTTACAAGAGACACTCCAGTAAATGTTAAGTATATTCTTGTGGTGTGTTTACATTGGTCATTGTCAAAAGGTTAAGTTGTCTATAAATAAAACAGTATGGTTTTCTTTTGTACCAAGAACATCTTTAAATGTTCTTGGTACAAAACTAAATTAAGAAACAAAAGTTTCCGTATGCTTATGGCAATTCATTCTTTCTAATCACATGATGTATTAAATGTTGTCATACTTTCCAGTTAGTCATACAGGCCTTCTAAAATGTAAAATTGGGATTATTTATCCCCCAAACCCTTTTTCCTTTAGATTCAGATATCTGCTTTTCTTTTGTACTCCAGCTACTCACAATGAAAGATATATGTCAAACATGTTTTCTTTATGCCTACATCACTGCACTTAAAGATGCTTAGGCATTGAACAGTCCAGACAATGTCATACAGTTCTTCAATGACATACCATTAAAAGGCAACAAATTAATCAAGAGCTTTTTTATGCATGACATAGAAATGATCAACTAAAAAGTCAGTTCTATACAAAATGGAGATTTAAATGTGTTGCAAAAATAATGTCATTGTTATTGTCCTGCTAAAATATTATGTATGGCTTTTGATGTTTAAGTTTTTTTAAATAAGTTATAACTATTAACTATTAACACTACAGGAGTTCAACTAGGATAACAATGATTGGTAAGGAATAACAGATTTCTTGCTATATTTTCAAAATGCTTGATATCCAGATAAAAATTATAATTAATCTCACTGCACCCACCACAATGCTGATGTCACTGATCTTCTTTTCTGAGTGTTGAATGACTGAGGTTTGAGGGATAAAGCTAAAAAGGTAACTGGGTTAACGGTGCAGTCAATATTTTGGCAACAGCCCTCCAAGTTCAACAAGGACCCAACACATGAGGAAATATTTTCTGGGACATCTTACAACTCTGGTGTGTCACACAAACTTTTGACCAAGGAGATTACTGGGTCCTTGGAAATGGGAACTTATGGAACAGTGCTTAAAGGTGGGTCACTAGAAGAAGTCTCCCATGCTTTCATACAAAGCAGTTGGTCAAACAAAGGGTGTGACTCACCCTGGTGGTTGATGCTGACAAAAGAACTGAGAGGCTCTTTACATGGCTCCAGAGCAAATCCTGAGACTTAACTGACCTTGACAGACAGCAAAAGGTTAATTTGAATTAATACAGGTCTAAATGTAACTTGCTCTTGAACATCCAACAGAAAAATATAACCCTAAAGACATATAAAACAATGTCAAATCAGCTAGATATAGGAAGGGGCTCTAATCACTAACCTCTTCTGGCAGTTTCCAATTACATAGTAATTTACCCCTGTTATGGATTATTAAGAACAAATTGCAATAAAATCTATAAGAGTTCATAATTGCTAAACTATGACATGACATCTGTCTGAGGCCCATTAGATTAGCTCTCTGGAGAAGGCTCCTGACTGTAGTGTCCCCTCGCACCATCCCTTCTTAGCTCAAAGCAGTTAGGATAGAATCTATGCCAATTCTCCCTTAGCTACAGATAGGAATAACTCTTTAGAGGAATAAAAATATAGACAGCTAATTTAGTTATGAACATTATAAGAGTTGGACAGGGCTAAGCCTTCAATACAAAGGATAATTATAGCTAAAAACACATTCACTAAAGTTCAGGCAAAAAAAACCCCAACAAACAAAAAGCAAAAACAACTTACTTATGTACTCAGTTATCTTTAAAAACATAATTACAAAAACAAAAATGTGGAATACATCTATCTCCCAGAAATTAGACCTTACCACATTTACAAAACATTTTTTAAAAATCTTGTTGCAAAAAATAAACATATTCTCTCAAAGCTTTATTGGCAAAAGGACAAATTGATGAGCATGCCTAAAACACAAATCCTACAAAAAGATGTCCAAGCAGATAATGAGATGGCTCAATAGCATGAAGATAAGGATTCACTTATATATTAGCAGTTCATAAGACATCACTGTGGATGCCATCTCAGAACATATAGGCATAGAGAAAACCTCCCAACTCATACTGAAATCTGCTTCCACCAGGCTTGCCTTGCATTCTACACTGGATTGATTATATTAACATGCTGTGTTTTTATTTTCTGTTGCTAATCTGTTACAGGAGGCACACAGCCTAGTAACGCCTCAACCTATCCAATCTCAAATAACAATATAGTGATTTTAGAAATAGACATTGTATATTTTCTTCTTCTAAAGCTTAAAAAAATAAAGTTTTTTTTGGGGGGCGGTATTAGGAATTGAACATTGAACTCAGGAACTTGACCTTGTCCAGCTGGTGCTTGTGCTCCTGAGCAATATCCCTTAGCCCAGTACTTTCCTAACAATAGACATGGTCTCATCTCAGTTAGGTCTTCTTGTTCACTTGGCGTCACCTCTATAAGAAATTTCCAAGTTACATACATGAATGCTTACCCTGAGGATAATTTCACACAATGACTCTAGAAACAGGAAACAGCAAGCAGAGGCTTGTGAGCACCAAGTTGATATGCCCTGGTGACAAGTGTCTTAGTTACTTTTCTTGTTGCTGAGACAAAACCTGACACCCAAAGTTCAGGGAGGAAAGGTTCATTTGGCTCATGATTTATAGAGGTTTCAAGTCATACTCGGCTAGTTACCTACTGCCACCTCCAGAAAGCTTAGCCATCTGTCCTAGCACTTATCTCCGCTCACTCCCCAGGCCCTTGGATGTTGTATTCTTTCCCAGCCCTCCCTAAAGAACTTTAACTCAAGGAGGTTGGTTATAATACAGTAAAAATTTAGGTTGGCAATTCTGTCCTTGGTTTCTGTAGACCACATGTTTTATATTTAAATAAAAATCTACTAAGAGAAGAACATGCTAGAAGTGGGAGGCAGATAAAAGAGAAATAATATTAGATATTTTGTCATATAATAAAATTGACTCCTATCTCTCCCATGTGTCACTTTTCTCTCATCAACCTCTTCACCCTAATGTCCCAACACCTCAGCAAAGAAGGCCTCCACCAAACGCTTGATTCATAAGACATTTTAGGTGAAGTGAGTCTTGTCAACACCTGATGAAGCTTCTCTACATTCACTTAAGGAATTCCCAAATTCTCTCTCACCATAGGCAGACAGTCCATGAAGGTGAATAAGAAATATGCTTTGGAAGGGGTAAGTCTTGGTAGATCAAAAATGTCCCCAGATCACAGGTCCTCAGGCAGAAAGGTAGAAGCAAAAGGTGAGGGCACTTGGCTGGAAGAGGGTACATTCTAGCTCACAGTTAAAGAAAATACATACAAAACTGCTACATATGAAAACACATATGCACACTAGTAGGCAATGTCAACTCAGTCACCACCACCACCATCACATGTGCTATCTAAGTCACAAAAGCTAGAATGGCCTCACTGATGCAGGACCCGTGACTCCTATAAAATGTTCTCCTTAGGGATGAGTGCTAGGACAGGAGCATGAGTTTGTACATAAAAGGGGAATCTGGAGTATGTTGTTTTTCATGAAGCTTGGCACTGCTAAGAATTTTGTTTCACATAGTTTTTTTTTGTTGTTGTTCATTTGTTTGTTTGGTTCTTTGGTCCTGGGGTGGACCCAGGGCATCACATATGCTAAGCATGCTTTCTACCATGGCATTTCATCTCCAGCCTGCTCACTACTTTCTTGCTATCACAATCCACAATGAATTGCTTTTTAGGTTTCTTTGATTTCAAACAATTCAACACTAAAGCTGCTTGGTAAGAGAATTTTATATTTCCATCTAACTCATTGTGCATTTGCTTTCTCCTTGTCATTTGCATTTTAAATATGGGTTTGGTGCTGTATATATTATTTTGATCCCTTTTGGCAGAAAACCCCTGATTTTGCTTTATATAAATGTCTGTGAAAATATGATTGTTTTACAAAGTAATCTATCTTCTGTGTATGTTTAAGGTAAATGCTTTGCCTGTTAAGTCAGATGTTAGACTTGAAGGAACACTGAAAATAACCTAGCATAGTCGTTTTTCTCTTCAGTGAGAGAAAAATAAAGAGAGTTAGCTGCTCATTGTTACACCAAAGTCATGCAATGGACACTTAGTGGTTGTCAGAATAATGACTCTAGAAATTAGATGATGGTCACCACCTAGATCAGCTCTCCTTCACTGTACTCTGCTTGCTCTAGACAATGGTTAGACTTTCTCCCTTTCTCAGAGAACAGGTCCATCCCCACCCCTCTGATGAGCTCTTTGTTTCATCGCTGCTGGGAACAGTAGAAGGGAGGACTGTTGGAAATCCTTTCTTATCTGAGGCCAAGTCCTTGATGGGGATGTTTTAAAGATAAAGTAAATGAGCTCAGACAACTTTTGGTTCCTTGTGTTGATGAACAATGTAGAGTGAAAAGGGTATCTGTCAATGTGTTTGAGCAAGGCATTCTAGATTTCAGTATCAACTTTGCTGTTAATGAGATATAAACACATCAGCTCGTCTCTTTGTGGTTTTTATTTGTAAAATAAAGAGATTTTTGCCTGTATTATTACTATTTTTAATTAAATAATATTCTCAAGTGTGAGGATAATATGTGTTTACTGAAGAAAATATATAAAGAAAAAAGGTTTCAAATCACACATAATCTATGTCACAGAAGCCACTGTTAGCTATCTGAAAGCATTTTTGATGAGTCTCTTTTCCACGGTACAGAGGAAAATGTGGGCCGTACTTGCTGTAGTTTGTATTTAAGGTGTACCTCATATGTCATGTATTACAGGTCTGTTGGCCAGCCGGCAACATTATCAGGAGGTGGGGAAGCATTTATTTACGCACTAGTGGGCAGTTAGGTCACTAGTCATATTCCCTTGAAGATAATAGGATCTCAGTCCCTCCTCTTTCCTTCTCTAGTTGGCTACCCAAGGCAGACAAGATTCCTCTGCCCTACGTCCCCACCATGATGTAGTGTGGCACTATAGGCCCAAACAACAGGGCCAAGTTACCATAGGCTGACACTTCTGAAATTGTGAACCAAAATAAACCCTTCATTTTAAAAATTAGACCATTTCAGGCATTTTATCCCAGTGACAGAAAGCTGATACTGAAAATTGGAACTGAGAAGTGGTACATTTTCTATAATTATCTCTGATGATGTGCTTCAGAATCCCTCAGAACTGGTTTGCTTGAGAAGTTGGGAAAACTTTGGATAAGCAGGAAGAGAAAACATTAAGCTCTGTAGGCAGAACTTAATGGGTAAGGCTGACAAAGGCCAGAAGATTAGAATGCTGATAGAAATGTGGACAGCACAAGTTAGAGTCACAAGTTTCACATGGCAGTGAGGACTCTCGTAGGAATTTGATCAGAGATCCTCTGCATAATGCCTTGGTCATTATTTCCATGACCTGATACTCTGTGTGAACTGAAATGAGAGGTGATGGATACGGTTATCAGGCAGAGGAAATTTTAAGGCTGCAAGGCACTTGAGAAGTGGCATTTATTGATAGCAGCTTTTAGCCAAATTTACTCTGAGAAGCAGGAGCACAGCAGAAAACTTGAAAAAACCTACAGAAAAGGATACACTTTTAAATGTGTTACCCAGGGAGGTGCAGTTACTGAAGAGATTAGTACTATTAAAAAGATGCCTAGTGTTTTGTGCTGGGGCAAAAGGAATCGCGCTTTGAGGACACCTCACAAATCTGTAAGACTAAACTTAATGCAAGCACAAATAGGTAAACATGTGAACTTATTATAAAGCTATTTCTTCAAAAAGAGAACCCTAGGGGCTGGAGAGATGGCTCAGTGGAATAAGCACTTCCCTGACAAGCACAAGGATCTGAGTTCAATCCCCGGTTCCTCAAAAAAAAAAAAAAAAAAAAAATCAACATCAAAAAGAGAACCCCAGAATATCACAGGCTACCAAGGAAATTGTCACCCCAGGGTTTCCTTCTGCACACACAGTCACCAAGGTCCTCAGGGGCTACTCTGTCTGTAGATCAAACAGGATCCAGCCCAATTTGTGCCAGTAAGGGACCTTTGTGTCATCCACAGGAAACTGATTGTACAGGCAGACAAAAGCAAGAATGATAAGGTCCTAGAGACTTTCACTGAACTTTCAAAGAAAAGCCTGGAAATCCAGGAAACCTGTGGCAAAATTAGAATTCCTTCAAGTAGCAGATGACTTGGTGATATGGAAGGCTAAATCTTCATCAGTGGAGACTCCAGAAACTTAAGTTTCCACTTGCTGATGGAAACTGCTGCAAAGAGTAGAACAATCACAAGAGGATGGTCATGTGGGCTGCAGCTGGCAAGGACATGGGGACAGGGTTATTAAAATTCCTGAGAGACCACTTTTGCTAGAATGTACCCTGAGTATGAGATGTGGAGACTTAGGATTCAATATTTGCTTTGCTGGGTTTTGGTCTTGCTTTGATTCAATAATTCCTTGTTATTTTTCAGTTCCTCTCTTTTAGAATGATAATATTTATACTGCACCATTGTATCTTGGAAGTATAAAACTTGTTCTTTATATTTTTGCAGAGGCTCACTGCTGAGTTTGCCTTGAGTCTTGGAGGAGATTTTGGACTTGGATTTTTTTTTTATCAGTATGATACAGTTGAGAATTTGGGAACTCTTGGGAACTGATGAAATGCATTTTGTATAGGATGGATGTGAGCCTGTGGGGGCCAGGGAGAAATGCAATGGTTTGGATCTGGAGTGTTGTTCAAGACCCCTGCTTTAAAGGCTGGTCCCAAGTATTGAGAGTTGATGGTACTTTCAGGAGATGGGCTTCATGGAAGGAAGTTAGGTGACTAAGAGTGTCCTTTAATAGGATATAAACCCCATGCCTTATCTCTTCTCTTCTCTTCCCTTCTTTTCCTTTCTCTTCCCTTCTCTTCCCTTTCTCTTCCCTTCTCTTCTCTTCTCTTTTGTCCCTCCTCTCCTTTCCACTCTCTCTCCCTCTCCTTCTCTCCCCCCCGCCCCTCTCTCTCACTTCCTCCCTGATCATCATAAGAATATGCCTTCTCTGCCACATGCTCCTACAACTGTAAACTGTGCCACCACAGATTTAAACATCAAGGCCCAGTGACCTTACAGTGAAATCATGAACCAAAAAATAAACCTTCCCTTTCCTGAAATTCACCTTACTTATTTATTTATTACCAGTGATGGAAAACTAATAAAATACTTTATTCCATTTTATAGTTACTTTAAATCGCTTGTCTTCTCTAACATTAAAATCATGTTCATTTGGTTTTGGAATGGTGTTTGCTTTCAATTCTAAACCCACCCAGGCTTCTTCCAGAAGCTGTAGTTTTATTTCCTGGGTACTCTTATGATACATCAAGTGTGTTTTTCATGTTTACTATCTTACTGAGTCCTCACTTTGGTGGGTGATTACAGGGAATGCAAGCATCATTATCTCCATTTGATGTTAGGAAAACAGAATCAGTAGGATGGAAGAGTTTGCTCTCCTTACACAGAGGGGGTCAATTACAGGGAAAAGGAACCCAAGACTACTGGGCAAACCCTCATTATAACACTTTCTCCATTTGTTCTAAGTTCATAAGAGCAAACTCTAGTGTCCACTAGCCTCAGGGGATAAAACTTTTGGTGACTCTCCTTTCGCTGCCAGTGCATTTCTCTAAAGAAGGATAGTTTATTCAAGAAATTAATTAAAAATTATGTTGATTGCTAGGTTTCAGGTAATTATTTACAGTGCTGAATGTACTAAATGAATCCCCTAATTATCTCTAATGCTCTGGCCAATTTTGATTTTCTCCCTGACAACACTCTCATCTTGTTCTTAGTTATCTAACAACCTGCAATCAGTTTCTGCATGACCAGTTCTGACCTCAGGGATTATTCTGTTATTGTATTTAAATTGATGGATTTTTATTACTTACTTTCAAACCCAATAACAGCAGTGAAATCCAATGACTGTAAACTGGGAAAAGATCCAAGAGTGGTTAACTTATGGTGGAAATATAATGCCCTCCATAGCTGACTTGAATTATAATTGGTCAGACCAAACTCTAATGCTGATTTACTCTGAGTACTAGAACAATATTCAGTTTTTAAATGCACTGTTTTCTAATGTTAGAACTAAGACACATAAGCAGTCTCATGCTAGATCCCACCACAAATCTGACTTCTAAATCTCTGCTTAACTGAAATTCAGAAGATAATCATATAGCCCAGAGGTAGAAAAGGAGATAGAAAGAAAGCAACATTTATTTAGAGATTTTAATGTAAACCTTGGCCTTTTACTTGAGGCTAAGTCCCCATTAACCTTTGTCCTTGCCTGTGAGTACCAGGAAGGTACAAATTCCAATGAGCAAGTCTCTTAATTGTCTTCCTTTGGTGTTGGCCCGGTGACCTTGCTGCCCTATACAACCATCCAGTAGAATATCAAGTTCCAACAGAAAGAAATTCTGAGGAGGGCCAGAGATAAGTTGTTATTCTCTAGCCTCTAGAAACTTCCTTTTTTCTTCATGGTATACAAACTCTCCCTCCAGTCTAAGGCCCAGTTCCCTTTGTCCACTTAGACCTTTATTCATTGCTAGCTGAGAGGTTTTTCAGAAAGGCTTCTCCTATGAGTACTTCTTGGATGATACATGTGGCAATAGTGACTCCTGGGGGAGAAATCCTGTCTGAGGACCAAATACTTAAGGTCTAGGCCTGGGCTGCCTTCCAGATATCCTCCTCTTCCCTGAAAATGTCTGTTTCTATCCTGGATATGCTAAGATCCTCAATGGTTCAGAATCAGGGTTCATAGAGGCTGACTGAACCCACTGGAAATAATTTTGGCTCCAGAATCAATGATTACTCTCAATCCATCAAATATCTTAATGCAAGTAGTAAAATGAAGCAAGACCGCTAGCCACCAAAAGCTTTACCATCAAAGGTCATTGTCTGTAGCAAAAGCTAATCATTCTCATTTCTGAGGAAGGCTGTAGCTTTTCAAAGCTCAGACAAACATTTCTTTTTTCAAAAAAAATCTATCATTAAAAAAAGTAGGACAAAAAGTGAGTTGAAAGTCTCCACCCTGCAAAAGATAGGTAAGGAGATGAAAGAAATAGAAAGGAGGAATCAAGATCTAAACTGAGAAAGCATTCAATACAGGTGAGCAAACAAGGCTCATTTTCCTTTAATACTTGTGATCTTTCTCTTTGACACATCTTGAGTTTACAGTGTAACTAGACTCAAGAACTGGAGTCTCTAACGAGACCAACTTATCCACTAATCATGGAGAAAGGCACAGCTCCAAGGGACCTTTGTGCTTCCAGGAAACTATGAAAATGTTTTTGATTTCTCTCAAAATCAGAAGAAAACTAGGAATAATAAATAAATCCATCCAGAATTATGCTTATCCTTATAGCAACACAATTGTAAAATAATTTTTTAATATTTTTATTTGGAAGAAAGCACCCAAAAGACAAAAATGCCTTGGGTCAGTGAAAATCTGAATCTAACCCTGACCCACAAAGTTCTGACCTCATCAGTCAGTACAATGGGCAAGGCAGAAAAGTCAAATTGTGGGTCCTGGGTCACTTGGTAGGAGTAAGGGAGAGGCTTCAAGGTGCCTCCGGGTATGCAGAGTATCATCAGAATACAGTGACAAGGGGTAGAAGTTATTGAAGTAAATGCTCAACTTTAGATCATAAAGGATTATCAAATGAGTATCTTGGCAGAGCTGAGTGTGTGGAACAGATGGCTTGTAAAAATGCAGCTAGACAGTCAACTAGGAAGACTGAGTAAGGACAGAGTGAGAAACCCAGGCTATAAGTGTTAAGCAGGATGTGTTGTAAATGTAGGGGGTCAGGTGTAAGCAAAGGAGTTCACTGGCCCAAGCAATTAATGGGTGACTGAGCTGCCAGGCAAATTAGTAAGGCTAAATTCATTGAACACCCACTCTATTCCAAATGCTTTAAATACTTTAAATACTTTATGTTTAATTTTAATTCTTTGTATGTGATAATAGGAAGAAGAAATGGAACCTGAGTTATCAAGATTTCAAATTCCAGGCTTTTGTTTTAAGGGCTTTAGCCATATTAGATGACCACCATGATGATTAGCAATTAATACTAGGGTCAGAACCTATCAGAAAGCATTCAAGACACTGTTTTATTCTAGAGTTGGTTTGCAGCAGGTCAGGCTAGCGTGGCAATGCCTGGAGCCTGGAGACCAGGCAGTCTGGAGCCTAAATATTAGGCAAGACAAGGTGATGAAGGGGAGAGGACACAGCCATGGACATTCGGTATCAGGAAGATGTTGCCATGGTGTGGGGTCCAACACGTGAACAAGTTCAGAGGACTTTCATTTACTCACTTCCCACTCTAGACAGGCCTTATCCAGCCTTGTTCCTTTTCCAAGGAATGGCCTTCAGCATTGGAAAATGGACTTTTTCAGAACCACCATCTGATTTTCTATGCAGAATACCTGGAAGAGTGGTATACAGCTGTTCGCTTTAGCCTGGACATCTTCCTGTTTATTTTGGGAATGGGAATCAACATTCATAGAGACTATACCTTGTGCCAACTCAGAAAGCCTGGAGAAGTTGCCTAGAGTATTCCATATGGTAGCTTGTCCACATATGTGTCTGGAGCAAATTTCCTCAGTGAGATCATCGAATGGATGGGCTATGCCTTGGCCACTTGGTCTGTTCCAGCTCTTGCTTTTGCATTTTTCTCACTTTTTTCCTTGGGCTTTGAGCTGTTCACCATGATAGCTTCTACCTCAAGATGTTTGAGGACTACCCTAAGTCTCAGAAAGCCCTTATTCCATTCATCTTTTAAGGAGAGCAAGTTCAAGAGGAGCAAAGCTCCCATAATAATAGTGAAAAGGGTCAAGCTGCTAAAACTGTGACTTGTAAAGATCCACTACATACAGATATTAAATGGATACATACATGTGTACATGTAATTATACATATATTAATACAACATATACGTAATAGTAGGTGTCTGTTCTGCCTGTTGACCTGCAGATTCTGCATGGTGCTCTCTTAGTTTCCTGCTGCCCTGCCAGGGACTGTAACCTCATCTCCTACTGGAGCTTCAGCAAGCTTTTTTCTAGATGAAAAATCTTCTTTGCTATCTCTGCTATAAAGCATAAAACTTCCTCCCATGTGTTTTTCTCATGGGTGATTCAGTGCATGTGGCTTTCTCCTTCTCTGAATCCATGAAGGACAGTTCTGTAGTTGAGTCTGTTTTGGGTTAGTGCAGTGTTCATGAACTTACTAAAGATGTATATTTGTACCTTCTCAGGATAGCAGAGATTTAAATTCTGGATCTGCAAAGATGCAGAGCATAGCCACTCCTAAATGAAAGCCTAGTGATGCCTTCTCTTCTTTTGTTCATTAGGAATGATATAAAGTAGCAAGTGTTGAATAAAGAAGTCCTCTCCTTTCATGGCTGAAAATGTGCTGATGTGTTAGCTCCAAGTAAAATTTGTATAGTGTCTTCATTGATGAATGTCTTGGTCTTCCAGAGAGAAGATTTCACAGTCTCCATTATGGATAGATAGCATAGCCTAACCCAGAAAACAGGGATGGGTTTTCTTAAAGACCAGATTTTTTTTTTTTTTTGGTAGAACCGGGGATTGAACTCAGGGCCTTGGGCTTGCCAGGCAAGCACTTATTCTACTGAGCCATCTCCCAGGCCCCAAGATCAGATTTTAGTGACCACAAAGAAAAAGGTGTGAACCCAAATGGCTACTGAGAGAATAAAAAAGGTTTTGCAGTGGATACTGTGAACTGTTGAATTCTAGGAAATGGATGGGAATATCCACATAATGGAAATATGTCACATAAGAGAAACTAAGGAGAAGATCTATGTCATTTGTTTTGATGTGATGTCCATGAGGACATAAAGCACATGAGAACTGAGCACCTTTCCTCTAGAATTTCTTCATTGCAATCCTTAGGAAGACAAGCCCCAGGTGCAGCTTGAACCTCAGCCCTCAAAAGTTTCAACGAAGAAGCTATGGATACACAAATCTGGGTTGAACATCATCTTTGTTTTGACAGTGTTTCACACATAGCTTTTTTGTTTGTTTAAAATTTCCAAAAATCTGACAATCAGGATGTTTCTGGTGAAAATTTTGACATTCTAATTTCCTTTAAGAAGCTACAAGAGCTCAGCATACAAAATCCATGTTTCTACATGAGAATCTGGAACTGGGGGTGCTTGAGGAGAAGTCCCCACTGTGCTGTGGGCGCTGAGACCATGGCTCTCTGGGGAGGGGGCCAAACACACTGAACATTTTCGTTTGCTCAGGCCCAGCTTGTGGCTGGCATTGGCATTATTTAGCAATCCTGAGTGAGAATGGAGCACCATTTTTATCAAATGTGGTGCTAAGTACAGAAACCCTGTGACAGGCATAGGTAAATGGAAAGATTGGAGGCTGAGGTAGAGTAGATTACTATAAAATACAAATTTGTAATTACATATGAAAGCAGTTCACAAAATGCCTGTCAAGTCATTTGGAAATAAATTTGTAAGTTTGTTTGAAAAAAAAAAGACTTCAAATTCCAGATTATTCTCTCTATTTAGACAAAAAGTCTTCCTCTCCATTAATGTGTATGAGGCAAGTATGACTAGCTCAATTTACAGAAGAGAAGGTCAACAGGGACTATGCCTACCTCAGTCACTCCCTTGAGAACTATTAGGTACCATGTTCTACCTACTCCAGGATGAACTGTGGATCATGGGTGACAATGAATAAACCCAATAAACTAATGAATTTTTCCAAATTTAATCTTCTCTATTCTTGAGGGGAGTATGGTGATACTATTTCATGAATCTAGTTACATAGTGTGATTTAAAACAAAGACTCATTTTTTGAGGCTGAAGATTTTGTTTCTGCCAGAAAATGGAGATAAGATGTGTAGGAAATCATTTCACTTTTGTAGGGACAGTTTTCAGACCCATGCATTGCAAAAACTACATATAATGTAAAGACACATTTCCTGAGTTGGACAGAGGATATCCTCAAGAGAAACAACATAATCAAAGGTCCAGGGATGGTAACAAGGGTGGTATTTGTCAGAGGGAAGAAAGACAAAATTGATATCCCTGAAAGTAAGCATTTAGATATAAGATTTGTAATAATTGCCATATTAACATTAATAACATTACTAGACATTTGAGTAGACAGAACAAATCATGGTGGAAGAAAGCTCAGAAAGTTAGCTGGAGAGGTTTAGAAATAAGTAATAGGAAGTATCATAGACTCTTTGGGTGGGGATATGAAGAAAGCAGCATTTTAGGAAAATGGCTCTAGCAGAATGTCTTTGAGGATTGGGAGAAGAAGAAGGTATAATCAGAGAGATAAGTTGTGAGTCTGCATTTGTGACAAAAATGAACTCTATCCAATTCTGCTCGCTATGTGTGACTTCATGGTGGCTTGGACTCAACAGACAGTGAAGCTCAGGAAGTGTATTGCACAGGTGTGTGAAGAAATTTCCTGGGAGGATTCCCAAGAAACTGCTGTCTGTCTGGGGACTTGAGAGAAGAGGAGGCTGGGTGAAGGAGAGACTTGCTTTGCATTCAATTTCATTTTGAGACTGTTTCAAAGAGTGCCCTGAGCTCATGCTTCTATACTTACCAGACATTTAAAAAAGTCAATCTTATTATAACATCCAGAAATAAAAAAAAATCAAATGAATACAGAGAGCACACTGCCATGTAAATCTCTTTCTAAATCGGGAGCATTTAGCACATTTAAGGTATGTAAGAAACAGAATGTGTAGACGCAGGAATAGGAGTAAGACACTGCTATACTGAGTGGGAAGGATCTGGCAACCATTTGGAGGTGAGCTGGAGAGGCCAAGGGAATGATTCAGCTGAGTAAGGATTGGAATCCATCCTTATGGATAGGGACTAAAAAGTCCTCAAAAATAAACAAATTAACTTTATAAACCAAATAACTAGGAAGGTGTATTTTACTCATGAAATGAGCAAGCAATTCATTTAGAAAAAAATGTGTTGAAAGGAAATTATATTTGAGGTTGTCAATTTTGTCTATTGGCCATCATGAGCTTAAATGATGATGTAGAGTGTGCCTAAGGAGAGTCACATGGAGAGAAAACATTCTCTCAGG